>JPFL01000044.1:9673-99608 GCA_000733385.1 Paramecium biaurelia
CCAAATAGATGTTACTCAAGGATCATCTTTCAGTACAAAGTAATTTCACCATTTTTGAGAAACAGCTAATTGAATATGGAGGTTTGATTTTGTTAGATATAATTCATTATTATTAATTAATGATTAATAAAATAAAAAATATCAAAGAATCTAAGATTCTTGTCTTTATGTCTATATTCTCCAAAATTAATTTTCTTGTTCCTCATCAGGCCTAGAACAAATTCTGGAATGATTTCCAAAAGTTGAGAGTTAACTTTATCTTCTATTATGGTCAGAATATTTCAAAGATCTTCCTTTCAAAGAGTATTATAAAATCATTTAATGTAACTAATGACTATTTTCTCTCTATTGTTATTATTCTTATTTAAACCTAAAAATTAATATATTGTCTTACTTTCTAACTCTTAAATTTTCTTTCGCCAAAATTAATAAGTATTCTTTTAAAATGCTAAATCTTCTTTAAATTCTAGTCAATTTATTTTAACGTGTTTCAAAGATTTTCTAAATTTTAGGTAGCAAACGAAATTTAAGGGGTAGATAAGCAAATAATTTTTATTTGACACTATCAATTTTATCAAAAATTCTTTTAAAGTATGCTAAAATTATAGAAACAATTAATTTAGTTATGTAAAAGCTATTGAGACTTACAATTATAACATAAAATGGCCATGTTATTTCATTAAGATTTTGTTGCTAAGCTGAATGTATTGAACAGGCTAAGACAATTGAAACGGCACAAATAATGATTGATTGTTAATCTAGAATATTTAATTACTTAGTCATATAAGGATTAATTGATTTGGCAAAGTGACTATAAGTAAATAACAAAAGAAAAATTAATGAAGCTTTGATAGTAATTTAGTCATCATAATAAATTCGAGCTAATATTATTAGCTCCTTTTAAAATATTTTAATTGTTTCCCAAAAGTAAGCCTTTTTGATGTATTCATGATATAGATATCCCCATGTTTTACGAGTAGTTGTCTTGTCAAGTTTTTGCCTATTTTTATAAACTCCATACCAAAGGATTGTTGGAATTGTAATGCATAAGAATGTTAACAAAGGAATGTTAAAAGCAACAATCCATTTGAGATGAGAAGAAGTATCATATCTATAAGCCACATTGCTTGAAATCCAAAACTCATCTGATATTTTTCTGTAGGATAATAAAGAAATAAGTTGTCCAATTAAATTTGGCTGCAAATAGATAAACAAATAAATTAGTGATATAGAAATAAAAGAAAAATCATGATGAACTAATTTAAATGCAATTGCTAAAGCACCTAATCCTATAAATATTAAAATATAAGATAAAGCCATAACTAAACTCCAAATTACCCTGAAATATATGATTAAAATATCAGTAAATGAATATAAGTAGCAATCAAGAGAAAAGGCCATCGATTCAATAGGATTAGCACAACTATTAATAATTACTGATAATCCAGGTGGAAATTCCAATTAAAAGGTAAAGAGAGTAGAAATTATTTATAAGTAGTTGGTAAAAACTTTTATTAGTATAGCTGTTGATATTTATTTGATAGGAACCCTAACTCCAAATAATCTTAATCTAAGACTAGCTATAAATTCTGTAATCATTTCTGTAGTACTGATCACAGAAATTAAAGTGGACAATAATGTCCATAATACTACAAATGTGATCGAAAGTACATTATAGACAGTTATTTTACAATTTATACATTAATATCCAGAACTTAAATAGAATGATCCTTAACCTCTAATATTATAGAGATCACATTATTCACACAGTGCACCAATATGTCCTACTACACAAGATTTATCTCCTGGTTTCCACCCTCCTTAACAATTTTTTGGAGAGTGATAACAATATTCAATAGTTTAACTATAATTATATGCTCTCCAATAATATTCTCTTAATTCAATCATTGAAGATTCTATCAATCTTATTTTAGTATCATCTTTATAACTGCAATTTAGGGCATTTCTTGATACTTAATATTAATTTTGAAACTTATCACAAAGCATACATCCTCCAGTTGTATAATTAAGAAACTCCCCTAATTAACATTGGAATGTTCTGATGTCTACAAGCAATGTGTAATTAGTGTTCTAAGATTAAATAAGATATGGTGGATCTTGACTATAAAATGGTACTGATATTTCATTGCACTCAATTGAAATTCTCAGAACCAAATCTTAATCATAATTTGGATTCCAGTAGATAATCAGATCATCTAAATTATAATCACCAGTATTATTATTAAAAAAAGCATGATATTTCGATAGACTATAAGGTAACTATGCTACTTCTGTTTATGATGATAAATTAAATGCCATAGGTTTTAATGTGCAACTTGAATCATATAAACCTTTATTTTAATTGTTGAATTTGTCTAAAGCGATGATCCTAAATGTTAAATTATAAGGGATAAAAGAGTATGTGTATTCATCATAGTATTGATATGATTAAATACTTCTTCCTGAAGGAAGTGTTAATTAATTCACTTTAGATGAATATCCTAAAATCTTATAAGGAGTGATTTTTATTTATTCAATTATTTCATCCTTGTTTTTTTTTACAAATTCCTTTTCTAATAATGTTTTCCCTCCATCAATTGATATTGATAATGAGCGTGGCTTTTCAAAAACATTTTATCCATACTAAGTTGAATTATTGTCTGAAAATTCTATTTCTAATTCTTTAGTTAATTAAAGTGATTAATTATTAAGAAACACTACACCGGCTACTGAGGCCCTATTATTTATGAATTAAGTTCTGTAAAAATATAATTGTTTCTATTTTGAAAAAAAATAAATAGCCCCTCCAATCTCTGCAGAATTATTGTAAAACAAGCTTTTTATAATTAAGACATCTATTTCCTATACAAATAAAGATCCACCATAATGGGCAGAATTATTTGAAAATATACTATCCGAAATAATTGTTAAGCAATCTAATTTAAACTCTATATCTTCAAGATTAGAATGTTATAATAAGCGATTACTTTAGGATAATTCGTTACGAAATTATACATCAACTTTGTTTTTCAATATTGACAAGCATCCTGCTTATCCACAAATACAATTTTCAATTTTAATTGATTAAAATTACAAAGATTCAGATCTTTACTGTTTAATATCAAAAATTTCAAATAATCCATATAGACAATCATTACAATTTACATTCTGCAGAATCATATTTTTCACAACAACTTAATGAGTGTTATCTAATGATTCAATATTTATTAAACTAAAATTAAAGGGTTTATTTTAAAATATCAATAACTAATTGCAAAGTAACTAATTTTTTATCATTTGAGTATTATTTATAAATTAGTATGACCATAAGGTTGTCGGTAATTATAAAGGGCACTCTAATATTGTGGTTTTCACTGATTCCATATCTTTGCATTATCCTTCCTAAATGGATTTTTTAAATTAGTCTACATTTGAAATATGAAGATTGTTAATTATAATTTTTCCAAAACATTCTAAAATTAATAAAAATGTTACTTTCCTTCAAATTTAATTCTATTAAAGGAGATTACAAAAATGTACTATTTTGTATTGTTATATTTGATAAGTAGATATCATACGCCTAATTAATTTTTATTAGAAATTGAAACTAGGTTGACAAGAAGTTGCAATTTAGAATAGTAATATATCCATATTAAATAAAAATTTAAGGATTGGAATGAGCAATTTAGTAGGCTTCCTATTCAGTTAATCCATTTATGGATTAAATAAATCTATTAAAGCCTAATTCAGTTGAATAGAAATTGATATTCTTAATCATTATCTATGTGTCTATTGATTCTAGTTTTGGAGTTTTATATGAAAAGAAAGAGTTTTACAAAGAGAAGCAATCAATAACTATTAATTGTTCTAATTCTATTCTATTATAACTTTCAGATGGAAGTATATAAATTGCTCCACCATCATTTCTACTGTATGATGTTTCAATAGTAGAATTTCTTATGATAAATTATAATTATGATGCAGATCCATCAATATATAAACATCCACCAATGGAAAACATTGAAAGATCTGATAAAGTATTTGTATATGAAAAATGTGAATTAACAATTAATATTGAGCTTTTCCCTTAAGTAACAATATGGAATGCTCCTCCAGATGTAGCATAAGATTAGTTAATAAATGTCTTTTCAATTATCAATGACTATGTTATAATCATACCATTCCCGCTTAGGGCTTTTATAGGAAATATGTCAATCAAGTTGAAGGAACTCAAGTCTTAAACTTCAGAATACAAGAAATAATGACTTAGCGAAGATTAATTAATAATATTGCTCTTTGTAAATGTACATTCCCTGATTTCCAATTTAGCCGATTTGATATATAAAATGGAATCACTTGAGTTAGTTACAATATTTTAAATGAAATGAGAGGATTAAATCATAACAAATCCCTAATATAGTGAAATATAGGCTGTTGTAGCTGAAATTCTTGTAGAATCTTAAAAATATTCATTTAGATGATTTTCAGTGTAATTTAACATTTATAGTGTTATTAAGCAATTTTATTAGGATATTATTGATAGCAAAGCTGTTTATTTATTGGAATCAATAATTAATAATAAGTTTGAATAGAATTTAACGTTGACAATTGTGATTACTTCTGATGATAATCTTTGCATCAAATCGTATCCTTAAAGTATAACAAAGGGATTATTGAAGCTTAAACTATTTTATATTTATAAATTATTTATATTGACTATTTAGTAAAAACCTATATACAAGAAAAAATGCATGTCTTTGAAAGTAAACTTTTCTATACATTCCAAAGAACTATGCAAGGGTTTTGTTATGTATATTTAATTTGATGAGATGCTAAAATTGCTAATGTTTATAAATTCTGAATAAAGAAAAGTCATTTCAGGCAATCCATGTCCTCTCAATAAATTAATTCTTTCTAAATAACACAATTAGCACTCACAATATATCATAGAAGAGTAATAAGAAATCTCTTATAATTATATTTGAGAGGTTAGTTGACTGTTCATAATTGAAAAATCAACTAAACTAAAATATAATTAGTCTACTTCATTATACTTTATTATTTTAATAATTTGTTGTTTATCATCATATTGTGTATTGAAAATCTGACAATTTTCTATTAAAGCCTTAGAACTATAATTTAAGGCAGATTCAGATTTAGAATATTCAACAAGATTATTAATTAAATAACTATTTACTATGTAAGTATTATTGATTATTCCATTTTTCAGATTTATAATATTAGAGGAGTAGAAATTAGAATTTTAAATTATTTTTAAATTGAGTAAAGTTAAATCCGAAATTTGTGATGACTAAAAACAACTTAAAAGAAAAATAGATGAATTATATAGTATTTGAACATTTGAAAGCATTATTGATTTGATCCATAAATTACCAGTAGTGAAATTTAAGAGTCCATAATTATGAATGAAATTAGATGAAAAAAATATAGTATCTTATATTTAGATTTAGTTCAAAAATGTATCGTATATCAAAATATTATTATTAGCATGATATTTGAATAATGTTGAATTAAAGAAATTGGAATCCAAAATTGTCAAATTATTTATTTGGATTGTATTCTTGATAGTTGTTTTTTCAAAAGCTATAAAAGTAAATATGTCAGATGATGAAACATGAAAGTTAATTATAGTCAAATTCTAAATTACAAGTGAATAAGAGATATTAGTATTAATGATGAGGGAGATATTTCTATCTTCAATATATGGCATTGTAAAGATGCAATTCTCAAAGTTTAATATCAGTTAAAGTTTCAAATTTGAAAGTGTAATAAAGAATGTATCATTATTAGATGTTTTTTTATAAAAATTAAATTTAATGTTCTTAAAAGTAATTGCAGAATAATTAATAATGGATATTTAATTATAAAATGAAACAATTGTAGGGTTAGTTAAGCCTAGAAAGGTTATATCAACCTATTGTAGTGTAAATATATTTTATTATAATTGTGAATATATAAACATGTCTTCTTCTATGTAGCATTCAGTTTCATTGCCTTATATAAGAGTAAATAAATATTCCACATGTCTAACTTAGGCTTCGTTAAAATACTCAAAAATTGTCTAAGTTTCTAACTAATAAAAATATTCATAATAGTAAAATTCACTTAGAAGCATGTTGTTTTATTGAAACTAATTATCTTGAGAATCTGCTTTTTACTAATAATATTAATATCTATCACAAAAGATATTCTTCTTTATTATAAATTTATGATAACATTTTTTATTTGATGTGCAAACAGTTATTGTTTAGGTTAAGAAATCAAAATAATAGTTATCTTAATTTTTGGATTTTTCATAACATTTTCTGGTGTATCTTTCATTTTCTTTTGTTAAAATGTAATATGGATTAATGTCAGATATTTCTTATTTATTTCTTTCTATACAAGCAATACAATTAGATGGACATTAAAGACATATTCCAGTTGTATTTTGGCTTTTGAGAAACCCAAAATCTGTTTCTTAGCATTAAATACATGTAGCATATCCATTTATAATTTCACATTTATTACAATTTTCTTAACAACCCTTAATACATTGTTATTCAAAGAGGATGTATGATAATTAGCAAGATGTGCAGATAACCTCTAATTCAGTTTCAGTATTGGATTATCTATAATCTTCGAATTATTTATCGTTATTAAAATTAACGACAAATTTATAAAATGCTTTTACACTCCATTTCCAATAATCCTTATAAATACTATTTTATTGTAAACAAGTTTTACAATTATTAGTACATAATTAACATTATCCAGTTAACAATCCAGAGTAATATCCATCATGACATTAAATACAATATGATTCATTTGCAATATATTGATGAATACACTATTGGCAATATTTAAGAGATGAACAAGAAGTTACTTAAATAGCATCATCATTTTTCAGGTTGATTATACATTATTTTGAGGTAGAATCTAATATAATAGCAAACTCACAATCATCATTATCTAAATTTAATTCACATTTTTATGTTCTTTGGTTGTAATTATAGTTTTTATTGCATAATGCACATCCAAAATTAATTTAATTAGAATTAAACTTGTAAATATTGAAATCAATATCTAATGTTGTATAATATTATCCAGAAATTATAACATATTCAAAACAATATCTACAATTTTCAATATTGCATTCTATACAATTTTTTCCATCAATTGTTAAATAATATTTAGAAGGATCTTCAATACAATAATTACAATATCCCTTCAAGTCATAACTATCGCAATTTATACCTAATGGTATACATTCATTATTATATAGCATTTCATTATCTTCACAATAACTACACCACACAGAATTTTCATATATGAAGCATCTTGTGCAATTAGGACATTTATAACATTAATTATCTGGACCAAGATAATAATCTTACAAACAAATTTCACAAGAATATGAATTGAAACAAATAAAACAATTTTTTACACAAGGATTACATTAATCATCCATATAATAATATCCTTCTCTACATTATTGATACCCAGTGCATCCTTAACATAATTTGATGACATATGTTGAATTTTCTATAAATTGCATTTCATAATAACTCCTATTGTTACCATCTCTTTCGACTATTTGATATACGTATTTTGAATTAGAGTAGAATGTTTATGCATCCATAGTACAAGTTAAAGATGAACCAAAAGTGAGAGGTTGAGTGTAACAGTTGAAACAATTTATTTGAACTCCATATATGAAATAACTATACTCTGGACTAATATATATATTATAATATTATTACCACTAAATACATTAGTTTTTAAATAAAAAATATCCAAAGTCACACTCTACTTATAATCCTTCACATCTGCTATAACCTTCAATATTACAATCCAATTTAATTTCTTATTTTGTTAGTTATGGAAACATCTACATTACCGATTAACATTCTTATTCCCCATCTATATCAACATACCCATCCTAACAATTACATGTTTAACCAGTTCTTGAAAATAATCTATGACTATTTTAGTGACAACTTAAACAATTTACTGATGTAGGACCATCACAAACTAAACATGTATAATCACAATTTGCCTCAATAGAAGAAGCTTAAGGTGTACAATATTATATAAATACAATATCACTGGCATAACCTTAAAAAAATGATTTCGCATAATTATCCCCTCCAATATTAATCAAGTAAGTTACACCTGTAAAATGTCTAATAGGTTTACTCCAAACAAATTTATAGTTTTAATTTATAGAAGGAAAATACAGGGTGAACAATGGTTATCCATTATTATTCAAACTTCCAATTTCATATTAAAAATAATGCCAAGTAACAAACATAGACGAATATTGATCACCAAAAACTGAAATTCTATCATCATCTTCTGTATTATATCTTGTTTTTACTGGAAATGTATAACTGTACGTTGAAATTTCAAAACCATTTTCTCCTGGAATACTACTCTGAAAATATTTTAATAAAACTTCTCTATCACCAATATATATATCATCATTATAATTATAATTAATTGTTATCCTGAATACAATTGTTTCTAAGAAATTTATATTTGGTAAATCAAACTTTATCCATCCTTATAAAGTATATATAGGGTTATTAAGATTTGAAGTGGAGATACTTATAAAATCTAATCCATTCATTCTCTAATTTTTCTCAGTTGCCCTATATTCTTCTTAATCACAAGTATCATAAGTCATAAATTGATCTACACAATATTATAAATCAGAAAGTATATTCTTATCATTTGATGTAAACATATTTGACATCATCCCAAAAAACTAAGTTAATTAAACTAGAACTCCATTAAGATTTTAATATGAATATATTCCACCAATATTATGTCTAATTTCACTTAGAAATGCAGGCACACTATGTATTAACTATGTTTATAATGGCTCTAAACTATTGTAGAGTCCAAATGTAGTTTTTTAAGATAACTAATCGTAATAAACATAAATCATAATCCATAATCCCTCAATTATTGTACTCCTTGTATTGAATTATATTAAATTTGATTATGATTTAAAGGAATAGTAAATATTGTAGTTAAAGCTTTATTCAATTTAATCAACTACTAATGAGACAACCAAAATCTAAAATCCACTTTCTTTTTATTTCATTGAATAAATAAACTAACCTCCTTAAATTATAGTTGATCTGTTGATTGTAATATCAATTTCCTACTCTCTGCTTCCTATAAAAAAATAACTGAGTATCATACTTAAGGCAAAAACTGCTGCAAAAGGTTGATATTTTGTCCAAACACCATAACCTATGTTTTATTAGTTTTAAACAACCTAATCAGGCAATTTTATGTCTATTTAATTTGAGGGGAAGTTGGGATATAAAATAGGGCCATAAGGCATAAATGTGCATTAACAATTTGTCTCTCTATAATAAGGTAATTATGTACCGTAGGTATAGAAGAAATGATAAAATTTCAAATATAGATTTGAGCATTTAAGCAAAAAAGGATAATAATAATTAAAGATCAAAATATAATTACTAACAGTTCAAATTCCTTCTAAATTAATTTTGCCTTGATTTTTAATCCTAATAGAGAGACTACAATTTACAAATGTAAAATTAATAAATATAGTGAAAACATGATTTAAGAAAATGTTTCATTATTATTTCAAAATTGTTTTTTCACTTATTAATTAAAAACTTAAGTAATATTTAGTTTGTATTATTATTTATAATATACTTAGTGTAGATTCAAAAAAAAAATAGGAAAGATGATGCTTCCTCAAATATTTAAAATATATTAATCAAAATAATTTATTAGATTTTGGGATATAAAGTAATCCATCCTTGAATTTCCTAAAAGCAAAGTTCTTCATACATTAAGCCCAATAGAAAAAAAATTAAATTTTAGCAATAACAAAATAAAATGAATTTTTTAATTTGCTTAATAAATATTAATGTAAATACAATTTTAAGAAATAAATTTAAGTCCAAAGAAAATCTCAATATAACATTCTTAAATAGAAATTTATCAAGTGTTTTTCTATTGAGAATTGAGTCTTCTATGAATATAAAACATATTCAAACATTTTCAAACATATTCAAATATATTACTTCTGAAAGTAAGCATTCAAAAGAAAAAATTCCATCATTTTGCTCAAGAATGTAATGTGCAGGAACATGATTTATCAAGAAAGAGAATCGTTTATATATAAACAATTGATGTTATATTTGTTATTTTACAACAAGAATAAATAAAATTATACTTAAAAGTTTCTATATTATTATTTTTATTTTCATTAATATAAAATGACTCTATGTACAACAATGATGTAGATTAAAATAGGTTTATATATTCTCAAATATTTTCTAATTCTAATATTGAAATAGCAATTTAGATATGTTTCTGATCATTCTTGCTACCTTTACGCTTTTGAGTGTATGCAAACATTGCTCATCATTTCCTTATGATTATACTAAAATTGTTGGGAAAGAAAATGAAAAAATAGTTTAAGATTTAGGAGACTACTTCAGTTAAATTAAATATAAGGATGTGGTCACCTTAACAGATGAAAATAATAAATTATCTTTATTGAATCCAATAAGGCTAATAAACACTTTGGATATGCCTCCAAATAGTAATAAATATTTTTGATATTATTATTAGTCAATAAGTTAATATCTTATTCTGTCTTGACATCGTCATAATTTGAATGGCTTAATAAATATTAATTATTAGGTATTAATAATGATGAGAATTTAATTTTGATTTGGACAAAACAATTTGTATCAGGTACTCAAGGAAGAATGCCAAACTTTGATTCTAATAAAATTATTGGAAACATCAATTAAGTGAATTGTCAATCATCTATAATTTTGGATTCAAAACATCTTTTAATAGATTGTTATTCAATAGATACTGGAATATTAAATAATTAATTTTATTTAATTAATTAAGATGAAGAAGAAATTATTAAACTTGATAATTCTTATCCTTTATTAGCAGTTGAAAAGCGATACATACTAAGCACAATTAATTATATCTACAGAATTACAACATTCTCAAACAATAATCCATCATATATAGAGATGTTTACATATGATTTATAAAAAAATCAAATTTAGAAAATAAAAGTTATTGATTAAGAATTAATCTCAAATTATATACAATTTCGTGAATACTCTTTTGAAATAGTTGATGTGAAAGTAGGACCATTAGATCAAATCCTTATTTTGGATACTTTGGGTAGTGTATTTTCAATGAAGTACTTAATTGATGATGATACATGGGAATTTTCATTTTTGGTAATGAAATTGGGTAATTCAATATCATTTGATTATTCCTTTAAGTATAAGTAGTTAGCAGTATTACAGCCTTTTAAAATTATTTATGGGATATTTCTTAAATAATACAACTCAATTGAGGATTTATCATAATCCAAAATTCATATTACTAATGATTTTTTATATTTAGTGTCCTTTACCAAAATAATTTCTTTTCGTTTTGACATTTTTGAGCCAATATATTAAGCAGTAGGTGATTTCAGTAATTTATTAACAGATTATACTCAAAATGATTTCTTAGCTATTAGCAAAACAAATATCAAACATTATTTAGGTGGATCAGAATACAAAATTTAATATTTAAATAATCAACCTGAATTAAAAGGAGTAGGAATATTAAGTCATAATTAATGCAAAGTGAAAATTGAATATTAGACAGTAGCTCGTAATTCAAAGGAACTAATTTAGGTTTCTAAAGGAAACATTATTGATACTCCATTTCTTTCGGATACAATTTATCTACAAAATCCTTTGTCAAATTTAATTAACAAATTAGTTGATGGCCCTGCGTAATAAATATCCTTCTAAAAAATTGATAATTCATCCTAAGGAGGTAATGTAAGTTATATAGGAATTAGTGGAGATTTGAAAACTGTATATGAGAACGATAATCTAAGTTTGAAAAACTTAATATTTACATAAACCATTTCAAAGTTAAATTCTAAGGATTAAGATTACATTATTATAACTTAGAATCAAGAATAGTTATTAAAAATTTATAGTTGTTACTTTTACATTGTTTAATCTTGCACTTAAAGTTATGAGACATAACTAAAATTTAAGATAACCTCTGAGAACACAGCTATATAATATGAAGATTATTCTCTTAGATTTATCACTTTATTAGACAAAAAAAACTTATTTTATTATTAATTTTCCTAAGGGGAATACTTGAATAAAACTATTACTCTTACTGATCAAGATTAAATTGATGAGATTGATAATATTTATGCAAATTATAAATATTTTATAGCATATTCTAAAACAAAGAAAATAATTGGTGTTTATGACTTTAAAGATGTCAATTTTTTATATGTAATAACTTTGGATAAAATGAGTAGATTTGGCATAGTTGATTGGAATCCTTAAAAACTATTTAGCAATAATTATAAAGAAATCTTATTTATCCTTAATGGTCAACAATAAAAGGAGGTTTTCATATTGTCATTGAATCCAAATTATTTTAATTTAGAGTATGTAATGAAAATTAATGAATCAAAGGATATTAGAATAATTACATTTGTTGATAGATTCGCTATTCTTTAATAATTTGAAAATGGAATTATAAGTTTTGATATCTACAATATAAAGGAAATAACAAATATTTATTTTGAGAAAACTCCTTCGTTTTATGAATATAAAATTTAGGATTTAAATTCCATCTATTGGGTATCATCTAAAAATCTATTACATCTTAAAGCATAATTAGAAAATAAACAATATCTATTATCCTATATAATAGATTAAAGAGATCATAATTCATTATATTGTGTTTAAGATTTAAATGAAACAAATTAATTTATTACAGTTGATCAAAATAGAATATTTTAATTCAATCAGGATGTCATTTAAATATACCAGATTGAAAGGAATGCTAAATTAGTATATTATGTGAGTTTTAAAGATGAAACATTTATAAATAATGTTAAATATTAAATTATTTATAAAAATGGATAAGAATTATTAATCGATCAAAACTTTAGACTTGTCAATACTTATATAGATATAAAAGTGCATCCAGAAAAACTGAATATTACTACTAATCTTTCTTCATAAGTGTAAAATAATTATATATAAAATATGGGAAGAAGTTGGTATTAAGGTGAAGTTAGTTAATTTAATTTAGAGGTTCCTGATGTTAAAGGTTAAAAAATTAAAATTATAGATCCTTTAGAATAAGTAATAGAATTCTATTAAAATAATACTATTGGTATAGCTGATTTAAATACAAATTATGTTTTTGTTTTAAAAAGTGATAGTTTTGTAATTGTTAGCAAAAAATCAAATTTAGCTGTTACTCAAAAAAACATAAGTTAAGGATACGTTTGCAAAAATATAATAGCAACATATTAATCTTAAATATTGATTAAGTGCTAATAGGACAAAAAATAATTCTTAAATGGAATATAATGTGTAGAGGCTGATTGTAAGATAGGGGATAGTTGGTTATAAATTGATGATGAAATTATTTCTGGATAAATAGATTAAGATAATATATACATAATATTAAAATAGAGTGTTGTAGTTTACTCAAACTAAATTTTAGATATAAAAAATGCGAAGAATTATGGTTTAGTTACATTTGAAGATTTTGAATATTTCGAATAAGGAGTAGCTATACAAAAAATAGAAAATTCACTTTATCATATTTATTGCACAGATATAAACTAGAATTTTATTGTATTGGAATATATAATTAAAGATGAAAAATTAATAAGAATTAATAAAATAAGTTACAATCTATATGATTTACCTAATGATGAGTTTTATATTTTACCCTCAGCTGAATTGAATCTAATTAAAGTTATTAATGTGCAGAATTAAGGTGCTATCTATTAAGTGGACTATATAATATTTGCTACTGTAGGTCCTCACTATGGAATAAAAGCGGAGTTCAATTGTAAATCTGACTCTTGTGCTCTTCTATAATAAAAGATAATGTATGTATTATAAGGTTATGGAGCAGCTAAAGTTGAATTTTTGGTTTTACCAAAAGTAACTATAAAATCAAAATATGTTTCAATCGTGTACAATTTTAGAAAAAACAATATTCCTGCTTATACTTAAGCTATATATGAAATACCAGATAAAGAATCTACAAATTCTGCCGTTTCCTTTTATGCTGCAATTAAAGATCCATCTTATGCTTATTATTAAAACTTTTAAACAGAAATGTACATTTACTCAAATGAGGTAAATATTTTAAAAAATAATTTTAGTTATATTTAATTAGTAATTTAAAACAATATGGATAATTAAGATTATACAAAGTTAATTAATCTCCTTAATTATTGATTGATGGAAATATTAGTCAAGTCTAAGTTTCTGTTTCAGTACAAAACGATTATATTGAAAGAAATATATATATTGATATATCAGCTGGAGATGATCCAGGTTAATCTGATCATAACGGTCATACAGTATTATGGATTATTTTAGGAATATTAGGAGGATTGATCATTTTGGGAATTGGATATGCTTGTTATAAAAGGAATAAATCTAAGAATGAACCTCTGCTATGATAAATAACTATTTCATAAGTTAAAATAAATAAAAACATTTTATATAATAAATTATGTTGATTATAAAATAAATAATAATAGATTGCATAAATGAAATTGTATATATCATTAAATTAATATATTCTAAAGATAGAATGTTTTAATTATTGTATTACTACTTTTTTAAATAAGATGAAATTAAAATTAATACTCAATTTATTAATAAATTACATTTATTATTCATTATTCAACACATTTCCTAACTTTGATTAAATTAGATTTACAATCCCAAGTTACCAACAAGTCTCCATCATTGCTCAATTAGCCAAAAATACATTAATCTCTATAATTTATTGATTATTAGATCTAAAAATCATTTGAGTTTTGTATTTTAATCAAATGAATGAAGTTACCATTTTTAGCTAAGAGAATACCTTTGGTAGGAATGAATTGGTGAGGAAATAATGATGCAAAATCTTCACAATCACTTTTTACATGAACACTTTTGGTCTTTATAAATTGATCTAAAGAATTTCTGTTATCATAAATCCACATTTCTTCTTTATTATAAGGTTAGAAAGTAAATAAATAATCTGTTAAAAAACATAATCGGTAACCATAAACATCTGTGAATATCTTTTATTTAACAATCCAACACTTTTTAAGAGATGATTATGAACTATTTTATAAAACTAAAATTAGATTATCATAACCACAAGTGATCAATTGATTCTCATTTTGACTTAGGCTCAATGAAAATATTGTATCATTATGTTCCTTTAAAACTTATGAACATTTCCAAACATAATTCTAATGATTTAATTCAAAAAATTATATTGTTTAGTCCATACTACTTGATATCAACAGATCTTCTTAGGAATTTATAATTAAACATGAAATAGGTTATTAATGCATGAATAATTTTAATATGAATTTTGAATTGCTTGTAAGATTGATTGGCCAAAACAAAATTTTTCTATCATGTCCGCATGAGATTATTTAATTATTATTGTTTACCCATTTCAAACATTTAACATCAAAACTGTGTCCAAAAATACTCGATAAATATTTAAGGTCTCCTTTTTTTAATTCATATACTTTTATAATTTGATTATAATTAATTGCCAATCTTGTACCATCCTTATTAAATGCAAATGATCTGCACCATTAACTTTTAGAGACTGGATACTAATCATGTAATTTATAATAAAATGTATTATTATAAACCTCTTCAAACTTATTTTCATCTATTTATTCCAATTCTTCCTTATTATTCATATTTATAACAAATGAGACCTAATAAAAATATATTTTTATTATTTGTTGGGATATCAACTGATAGTAAAATAATTAGCTAATATAAAAATACAAATATTAAAACAACAATTATATTATTACAGTTAAATGATTATCAATTATCCTATTTGAAATAATTATTTAACAATGTAATTAAAAGAGTGTAGATGTGCAAAAGCATTTATTAAAATATTATTTCAAATTTGAATTATTATTCTATATTAATAGTCTAAAAATAAAATATTAGTAATAACATATAAGATATTGGTGTAATAGTTATTTATTAATACTTTACAATAATTAGTTATATAAACTCCGTCAAAATTGACAATTATTTTATTAATGCATTAAAATTTAAATTTCCGCTATTATAATTAACATCTATCAACAAAAATATAAATCCATTTTCAAAAAAGTTTTAATTGTGAGTATTTTTTCAATTTCATAAAAATGTAAACTGAATAGTCTTTGTATAAACCATTTAATTACGAATTGGTAACACAAGGTGATCCAATTAAACAAGATTAGTGGTCTTATGCTTTAGCTTTTAATATAGATTGCTCAATATTAGTAGCTGGATGTTCATATTCAATTAGAGTATTTGAATTGAAAAATGGTATATTGGAAGAGATACAAATCTGAAATGAACATGTTGGTTATGTTAATACATTAAATTTTTTAAAAAAGTCACCATTACAATTTATTTCAAGTGATGCAGACTCTACCATAATATTATGGAAATCAATTAATAATAAAGAATGGAAATGCTAATAAAAGTTAATAGGACATACATCATCTATTTGGGCTGTGATTATAAATAAAGAAGAAGATCTCATTATTTCTAGTGGGTTGGATAAGACTATTAAATTTTGGACTTAATAAAATTAAGAATGGATTTGCACTTAAACAATTGAAGAACTTAGTAGTCATGTTTATAGTCTAAGTCTAAGTGACTCCTAAACATAATTAATCTCTTGCAACGGAGATTCGACAATTTTCATTATAGAACAACAAAAATAAAATACATGGCAAGTGACTCAAAAACTCAAAACTAATTAATTTGGATATAGAGTATGTTTTATTAATGAAAGAATATTTACATTTTAACCTAAGGCTGGTGAATATTTGGAAATTTTTGAAAAAAAAGAAAATGGAGAATTTCTGAAATCCAAAGATATTGCTGTATTTGGAGGCAATTCATATTGCAGATTTCTCTTTCCTTAGCAATTTATTAATAAAAAATCTCTTCTTATTAACAAAAATGGTTCTTTCTTAAATTTTATAAGATATTATTAGAATAAGGACTAAGATACAGATTTTATAATAGAAAAATCTATTGACTTTGGTTCTGATACAATTGGTTATTTATATGGTCATGTAAGTGATAATGGAGAATATTTGGCTATTTGGAATGGTTAGTCATTAGAATTTTAGATTTATCAGTATAAAGAAAAATGAATCATGAATCTATCTAAATACAATATTTTAATTCATAATAAATTTTTATTATTATTTAAAAAGAATATCAAAAATCATTACATTTAAGAATTAATATTATAGAATTATATTAAGTAGTTACAAAAATCTCTTCAAATTTATGTTTCTGAGTAAATTTGGAAAAATAATTACTATTGATGTATATATTCAAATCTTCCTCTATTATTTGAAATCCGATTATTACTTTCATTCGATTCACGTTAATTTATATGGCACCTTGATCTGTCAACTAAATCAAAATAAAACTTCATATACAAAAAAATGATGTATCCTACCTTTTATTTATAAAATCAATATTAATATAAATCTTAATATTATAGTTAAATTATCTTAATCATTTAGTTGATTATGTGATCTTTTTAGATGAATATATAGTAATTGTTATATCAATACTAACTACTTTTAATTTCAATCTTCCAAGTATTTATTAAATTTAGAAAGAAATATAGTACATAAATATAAATATAAATGGGTAATACATGTTGTGTTAGAGATACTACAATAAATAAACCAATCACACTTTTAGACATAACACCAATAAGTCCATAAGAAGAGTAATTTGAATTTAAGAGACAACACAGTGCTATTAAAATTTAGTCAGCTTTTAGGGGATAATAAGTTAGAAAATAAGTAATTTTAATAAGAAAGAAGGGTTCTTGAATTAGAATAGGAGTTGTATCCATCTGTTGATGTTGCCTAAAGAACTAATAAGAAATTTGAATCAACAAATCCTTTTGTAAAGAAATCCTTAGATAATTTCGGTCCTTTTAATTTTGATCAGTGTATTTAAGTTCCTGGAGCTTAATATCTCCCTCCCATTGTAATTCTCTCTTTTTTTATATTAAATAGGAATTTAAAAATGGGATTATATACTAAGGATAATGGTTAAATAAAAAGAGATGTGGAAGAGGTTAATAGTTATTTCCAGATGGGACCTTATATGAGGGGAGTTGGAAGCAAGATATGGCAGATGGTTTTGGAAGATTAATTACACCTTAAGGGGATACATATGTATTAATATTTGTATAATAAGATTGGTTATTGGAAAGATAATGAAAAAGAAGGTTAGGGAGCTATGTATTATGAAAATGGAGTCATTTTTGAAGGAGAGTTTAAAAAGGATTTAGAAAATGGATAAGGAATAGAAAAATGGCCAGATTAAAGCATGTTTTAAGGAAGTTACATAAATGGAATTAAAGAAGGTTTTGGCAAATATAAATGGACTGATGGATCTATATTTGAGGGGATTTTTATAAATAATTAAATAAATGGTAAAGGTAAATAAACTTGGTCTGATGGAAGATTTTATGAAGGAGATTGGATATAAAATAAGATGCATGGAGTTGGTACTTTTATTTGGCCTGATGGAAAGAAATATATTGGAAATTATAAGGATGACTTGAAAGAGGGATATGGAGAATTTTATTGGCCTGATGGAAGGATATTCAAAGGTGAATGGTATAATGGTCATCCTCATGGTAAAGGAGTATTTATTGATAAAGCAGGAAAGTAAGAAGAAGGAGATTGGGAACATGGAAAAAAAATTAAAATAGTTGAAGGTTGATTGATAGAAATTTTACATATTTTTATAAATTTTATTATAAAGTTAATTTATAGTATTCTAATAAAGGGAATAAATTAAATATTAAATATTATTTTATTTTATCATTTCTAAGCTGCTTTGTCCATTAATGCTAGTAAATCGATTTATTCCTCTTCTTCTTCTTCTTCATTTTGGAATATTTTGGATTCAAGATTACTATTGGTATCATCAAATTATTAAATAATATTTTGTTTCAAAATTTAGCTTTGTTATTAAGGTTGATTTTGATTATTGAGTTCTAGTTATGATTGATTATCAAAATTGGATTTCATAACAGTTGGTTTATAAAAGAGATTTATGTCATCTTATTAATTTATTGGTTTTACTTGAATTAATTAAGCTAGATGGTTTATTGATTAAGTTTAAATTTTAGATGATTGAGAATCAACTGAGTCTGATTTAAGGGTGTTTTGGGATTATAATATAGATTATTATTTATTTAATGATGATTCCTTGTTTTAGAATATATTTTCACCCAAACTACTTATTCCTTAAAATGGATTAGTGCTTTGATTCTCTTTAAATTAAGATGAAACAGCTAGAACAACATTGTATTTTTCAGGGATTTTAAGCATTTTAATTAATCCTGGTTATTCAACACCATATCCTGATATACCATAGGATCTTTATTGAAAGGTTCCATCTTGATTTTGAGATTTATCATTCAAAAACATTTAAACTCTTGTAAACTTTCCTCCCAATAATTTCAAGATCTCTCCTCTAATCATGAGATAATCATAAGAAGATAATTTGGAGTATTTGTCAATAAATGTTTATTTACATTAGAGGACGGCTTGAATAGCTTGATCATTAATTCCAATGTCTAATATGAAATCGAAATGTCGAAGTGTGCATAGATAAATTTCATAGGGTGAATTGGATTTCATTATGTAAGACTTTAGAGTCATGATTACTAGATCAAATAATTTTGATAAACTATCTTCATTAAGTTTCATAATTGAACAATGGACAACTTGATCAATTAATTAAAATATTTCATTATTTGATAATGTCTTTGCTGGAGTGAATACTTTTTATAGATTTGGATAGGTGTAGATTTTGATGGCAAGATCATTCAAAACAGTTAATCCTATAGGAATAAATTGATGTTTCACCTTTTTCCTTATCGATACTTTGTGCTCTCAATCTTTGTTCAATTATGTAGATGACATCTCCACATAGGTTGAGAAGAATTAATCCATTTGCCATAAATGCTCCATTCATTTATTAAATTATTATGGCTGATAAAAAGTAATAAGCTTAAGCAAAACCAGGAGTGAAATTCTAGGATTAACCAGCAAGTGTCTAATAAGTAGAAAACAAACCATAAGTAATTTACAAGAATGCAACTGAATAAAAGGATCAAGCATTAAAGTAATTTAATAAAGTAACAGTTTTCATTGAATATAGGTGTAAACATTATTTAAAACATATACGGCATCAGATCCACAATGTATAAGAAAGGACACAGCATAATCTTTAAAATCTTTGCTTGCATCATTAAGAGATTGTATGCAAGTTTTGAATATAGGAACATTCGAGGATAAGAATTCAAATTATTATCTAATATATAATGGAACAGTTTATATATTTGATATTTGTAGAGTCTTGAGAAAAGTAATGTGTTCATTAATAATTAAATAGTCAATATATTAATATATCGCAATTGAATTTCTGGCATTTTGTATCACATCAATGGAGGGATGTTTAGTATTGACATCTATAAAATACTTGGATTGGAGAATCAAACTCTATGTTGAATTGGCACACATCTATCATTCAATATAATCAAAGGCATGTGCCTACAGGACAATTGATTTAGGGTTATAAAAGGTATAAGAATTGAGAGAGTTGGAAGAAATGGATCCACCATTGATGGATTATATGGATAAGATCTTAAAATAGAATACAAGATTACTTAAGATATTAGAGTTGAAATTTAAAGTACAAGCAGGAGTGTTTAATGTAGATTAATGGAAAAAGAAGATTGAAGAGTTTGGATAAGATAAGGAGGCAAGATGTTTGGCAATTATTGAATCTTTAAGATTCTCACCTCCAAATTTATCTAATACTGTTAAATAAACACATGTAGGCAATTAATTGAAAGAGTAATTAGTATAAGTTAGTTTTGACTTATTAAAAAATGATATGGAAAGAATTGCAATAGCATTAGAATAATAGATGGATAGAATTACAAAAACAGTTGAATAGAAATCTAAAAATATTTTAGATGAATTAGAGAGAAATGATATGACCAAAAAGAGAAGAGAATTTGAAGCTTCATTAATCAAAGAGAAAGAATGGAGAGCTTTGGCTGATGGCTTTCCATTAGAATATTAGATTGAATTAGCACATCATGCTTATGATGTTGGAAATACTAAAGTTTTTGATGATATCAGCAATTCAGCCTATGTTAGATGTAAATATAGAAGAATTGAAGTTCCATATATCTAAGATGTTAATATATTGATTAGTACTAATCCTTATCCAAACATTCCTAATGGTTATGATAAAATTTAAATTGATATTAATGAAGCCAATCTTCGGACAGAATTAAAAAGACTTAGAAATAAAAATAAAGGAGATTAATAATAATAATAACAACAGTCTCAAAAAAAAGATGACAAAAAAGATAATAAAAAATAACCTTAACAATAAGAATAAGAAAAATAATAGATTGATTAGGTTGGTTTGGGAGTCTAGGCCACAGATTCAGAATTGGCTTAAATAAATCATAATTATATTTATTTAGTGTATAAGAAATCGATGACTCCAGATAATGCTATATATGAGATTGATGTGGTTATGGCTGATGAAGAATAAGGACCTGTTGAAAAAATGAATTAAGGGTATCGAGCTATTGCCATACCTATAAAATAATATACAGGAGTCAGAGAAAAGTATAAAACTGTACCTTATTTGTTACTTAAACATACTATGAATGAGTTATCTGATGAAAATGAAAAGATGTCTTTGTTAGTTGGAATTAAACCATTATTTGGTAAGAATCCACTTATTAGACCAGATTTTGGATATCAAAAAATAAATTTAGATCTTAGACAAACTCCTAAAGAGTTTATTAGAAGTCCTGGAATGGATTACATATATATAACATATAAAACAGATAAGTACTATTTTGTAAAGGAACGAGAATTATAAATATTAATTCATTTCATTAAATTGGAAAAGTCATATTAAAAAGAAGTCTCTTCAAGTATTGAGGATGATAGTAGATTAGAATTGGAAATATGTTATGATTTATAATCCCTTAAAGAATTGATGGATATGATAAGTAGTTGTTTGGTAGGACCATTGGGTATTCATTTTTTAAAAGAAAAAAGAGATTTTCTATCATAATTAGTATTTTTGTTATGGAGAAAATACTTCTTACCACCTCTTTATTAGATGTAATTTATCTAAGAGTTGTTGATAACTTAAGAGATGAGTAAACAGGATTATAATCGTTTTGATAAATTGATATAAACAGCAAGGGAGATCTTTAAGAATGGATTATTAGTTTTGAATGAAATACTATTTAAAATTCCTTATGTTGATATAATATTATTATGTAAAGTGAATTTGTCACTTGCTAAATTTTTGGAGGAAGAAAAAGAAGCATAAATAGCAGAGGAGAATTTGAAAATTTGTATTGATAGAATAATTCATCATAGAAATTAATTAACAGTGAGAGGTGTTGATTCTCAGAAAGATTTATTTTTACCATTTGCATCCACATGTTCAAATTATAAAATAGATGAAATGTTGAATAAAATGAGAGAAGCTTGGATTAATCAAAAAAATTAAATAAATAGAGAAATTAGAATTAAAAATAGATCAAATAATAAAAAATAATAATTAGAAGATGATGAATTAAATGAGGAAGAATATGAATTACTTGAAGCATATTAATCTTTATTAGGAGATGATAATAAAGATACAAGTACTCTAACAATCTAATAGAAGATTAATGAAACTGATTTGATAATAAATGCTTTACATGCAGATTTAACTGTTGCATTGTATAGATGTCAATTAAAATCAGGATTAGATATTTAAAAGAATTCAATAAAGAAAACATCTTTAGAAGAAGAAGTTGAAGGAGTTTCTTTAGCTATACAAAAGAAGATGTCAATTATGCAAGGAGAGACTGCTCAAACAATTAAAAAGAATGTAAATCAATTATAAAGTACTCTGTAAAAAGAAGGAAAACTCAAACCACCAAAACCTGTGATTCATTAATTTGAAACAGAAATAATGAATTAAGCCAATAAAAATCCTTATGCTAATTGTCTATTATACATGCTTCTAGCTAGTATTAAGTAGAAATAAACTGAATAGAGATCATTTTTAGTTGATTCTTTAAAGTTTTTGTAATAAGCAGAGAAAGAAGAGTAATTACATATTGAAAATGGAATTAATGATGCTATCTTTGTTATGTCTACATTATGTGATAACATTGATACTTAAAGTACATCTAATAATGTATTCCCATATTCTATGTTATATAATCCACAATATATTAAATCTACATAAGTACCTCGTAAACCAATTTTGATTAGTAGGAATTCAGAATCTGTTACTTTTAAATTGCCACCTTTCAAACCAAAATTATTGGATATGATAGCAATTGATTAAGCAAAAAAAACTATAACAAGTATGGCAATTTTTGGAAAAATAAGTGCAAATGGAGTAAATGTATCTCTAACTTGTAATGATCTTAATAACACTGGAATTAGATAGAAAATAGGAGCAATAGTTACAATGAATGGATTACAAAGGAATGAGAAATATTGTTTTGCTGTTGCAGCTTATGATGGTACTGAAGGTGTATCAAATGGAATAGGAGAAACAGGAGATGATATCACAACATTACATCCATTACCATTGCCTTTATTAGCATCATATTTATGTAAGGTTGCATATTAATTATCTAATTTTGATATTTGTGAAGAGGCAGCGGATTTCTGTATTATGTAATTCACGGAAGATAGTGAATTTATAGATCGTTAATTACATAATGAACTCAATCCTATCCATATTAAAAGATTACTTTAATAGAGAATTAAATCAGTTAGTTTAATGGAAATATAAAATTTAACAGAAACCTTATTAATTAAAGCTAAATGTTTATAAAAGAAGATTGCAAATACTGGAACTTAGGCATAGAAACATATTGTGTTATTAAAGATTTGCAATTATTTATTGCTTTCATTAGAAACTTCATTATGTTGCAGACATTTTACAATTGCCAAAAGAATTGTAGCTGAATTGTACAATATGCTAGAATCATTCTAATAAGAAAAACCATTATAAGTATTCCACTTATTACTTAAAGCTTAAATTATAATAGTTGAAATACCTAAACAATATTGGGATGCTAATCTTCGTATTTTATCAGCTAAATTCACTTATGAAATATTAAAAGTATGTATGAAATTAAATGAAATTACATTGGGAAGAAGAGTCATAACTGCAGAATTATAATCATTCAATAGAAAATGGTATTAAGTACCTAAAATAATTATGATTGAATAAGTAGAAGATACCAAAAAGGATACAAAAAAGGATGTAAAAAAAGGAGGTAAACCATAACAAGTAGATGAACCTGCATAACCACCTAAATAAGTTCCTAAATTAATTAGAGAATTATTTGAAGTGAATTCTACAGTTTAAGATTACTTAGAAGAAACTCTATTGGCTATGAATGATGAGTTTGGTGATTATGTTCCTTCATTTGTTGAAAAGTGGAAGGAACAAATTGATTAATTGATCCCTTATATGGAAAATCCATCTGATCAAATTGATAAGATATTTAGTGAATTGTCTATAAGATTAGAATATTGGGAATGCATTAAAGACTTATCAACAGCTACTTAGAAATTGCCAAAATAACATCCAATTTATATAGAAATGTTATGTAAATTAATAAGGAGAATGATTTAAAGTAATATAGATTACAAAATTATTTAACCATTAGCAGTTTTTAATGAATAATTTTAACCTAGTGTTGCTATAGCAAATGACATTACTTCAATTTAATAAAAATGTATCTAATTGGATATTGAGTTTTATCCTGCCTTATTACCAGAATTGATTATAGATAAAAACACTAATAAAGTAGGAAATGATGATGCCATTTAATTATTTGAAGAATATAATACAAAAAAGGTTTAGTTATTTGAATAATTAAAAAATGAGGGTTAAACAATAAATAGATTTGGAATTATGTCAAAGGCAAAAAGATTTGAATATGTATAATTGTGGAGAAGTGAATTAAGTTATTTGAAAGCTATATTGTCTTATAAAAGCAATAGAATTAGATTGGTTGATGTGGATTCCTTTGTTTCTGTATTTAATTTAGATATTGAACATTTGAAAGAACTGATAAATGAAAATGAATCTTAGAAATAAATTAAATAATAATAATCAGTACTATAATAATAAAAAGAACAATAATTATAATAGCTTTAACAATAATCATAATAAAAGTAACCTCCTGCAAAATAACCTGCAGGGAAATAATAAGTTTAATAACCTGTTGTTGAATTAAGTGAGGAGGAAGAATTAATTTAATTATCTACTCAAATAATTAAAAATGTTGCAGATGCATGTGGGTTTGCTGTTTGGAGTAAACAATATATTGTTATGTTAAATCATGTTAAATTTTTGTATAATTTCTTATTAAAAGAATAAATAACTCCATTCATTCATTAGGGACAATGTTGGTAAGACTTGTGTTTTATTGGAAATTGTATTAATATGTTAATAAGAGAAGTTAAAGATCATGGTTGGTTTTAAGTAAAAGAATAGGCAGAAAATGAATTAACATTACAACCTCATATGTCATAATAGGATTATGTATTTGAACCACCTTTGCCTAATACTGAACCAATTAGACCATCTTTACTTACTTAATTATCTAAAGATTGTTGGTTCAGTAAATACAAAGATGTAGATTTATTGGCAAATATGATGGCATACATAGTTTAATCATTAATGGTTGAGTAAAAATGGAATAGTTTAATTGGAATCTCAAGATAATTTTGTAATTTGACAACTCATTATTATTCTTAATATATTTTACCATTTACAATTCATGCATAAACCATCCTATTTAAAGAAGCCTAAAATAAAACATAATTAAAGTAGGAAGAACTTAATGCAAGAACATAAGCATTTTAAGTATGGGAATAAACAAAGAAAAAGAAAACTAGATCATCATTATTAACTTAAGAGATACCTTAAGAAGAATAGGATTATCGTGCAGATAAAGAAATGTTATTATAATAAATACGTTTGCTATAATAAAAATAAGATTTTATTGAGAATTAATTAAAAATAAGTGAAAAGCTCATTTAAGAAATAAATAGGGATGCCAATTAAGCATTAGAAAACTTAAAATAAGCAAGAAAATTATATGAAAAATTTGCTATAGATGATGAATTGTTAAGTAAGGAAAGTATACAATTGGAATTTAATTCTGAATAATATTTATTGAAATAGACTACAATAGATAAGAAACAATTATAATTAATGGATCAAACATTGAAATAAAAGAAGAAGAATCATAAATAGTTTGGAATGTAAGTAATTTCTAAATATAAATTAACATGTGAGTTATTACATAAAAGATAAGAGAAATTTGCATAAGCATTGGCTCTGAAAGAATTGGGATCATTGAATTTTGCCATGTAAAATTATGCTTAAGCTGAAGAGTCTTGGAGTGAGAGTTTGGATACAATATTTTAAAGAATTTTTGTATTGAAGAGTAGTGCATTTAGATAAATAATATAGGAGTGCAATAAAAATAATTAATTACTTGCATAAACTTATGGCATTCAATAATGTTTAATTGGAGTTACATTATGTTCTATATTAGCTTATAATTGTTATTATTCTAATTGTCATCAATAGAGAGAAAGTGCTATTTTAGCATCTGAATTAGTGTCTTCAGTTCTAAAATTATAAATGATTAATGGATTGGATTGGTAAGCATTTATTCATTCCAAGGAAGTTGCAATTGGAAATATATTTAATGATAGATATGTGTTAGATCCAGCTGAATTGGCTTTGTCTTGTGAAAGATGTGCATGGTTGTTATTAGATAGAGATGAAGCATTAAGAGCAGTTCCTCTAATTAATATGCTTGGTGAATTAAGTAATCGATTATAAAGTAATTTCTATTCAGTAAGAGCTAAATTGTTAAGATCAATAGCCTTGTCATCTATTGGATATATTAATTAAGCATATTAGGCTTTATTATAAATTGCAAGCGAGAAGGATTTACCAGATTAATCAAGTTCACTTTGGCAATCTAGAATCTCTGGAAAATGGTGGTATTCAAATTTAGAGTGGAATAATTCATTACCTCCCTATGATGAAAAACATACATAACTAACAGAAAAGATACTTAAAGAATTGGAATTAACTAGAGAATTTGGTTTGAAATATGGTTTATAGAATGAGAATATCTTCAATTATGCAGTTGCTCTTTTAGTTTATAATATTCATTCAGGGGATATAATAGAGAAATGGGAAATTAATGATTTAAGGTGTAAATTCTTAATAAAAGTTGAATCCATTTTGAGAAATACTTTGAATAAGTTAAATTAGGAAGAATAAATTGAATAAAGAATATTGACTAAACCAAAGGAAGAAATCTTAGCTGATCCAAAAATGGAAGATTATTATCATTTATAAGGAACATCTAAATAAATTGGAGTAACTAATAATCAAGAAGCCTTAACTTATTTATAAAAAAGAGAAGAGAGAATGTATATGATGGCAAGATCTAGGAATTTGATGGCAAAGGTTAATGTTAGTATGGGTTAAATTACAAGGGCATTGTATATATTTAAATATGCAATTGAGAATTTGTAATCATATACACTTGAATTGTCAACCAATGAGAATGGTGAGGAATTGGAAAATTTACCTTGGGATTAATTAAAACCATAAGGAGTTGTTGAGGATAAGAAAGGTGCCAAAAAAGCACCTGAGAAGAAGGGAAAAGAAGGAAAGGAATCTAAGGATAAACCGATTGCAGATGATGTACCTGTTGTGAAGACTGATGCTTAAATAAAATTAGAAGAAACTATATTACAAATTGTTGAAGCCAGAAAAACAAGACATTCATTAAATATATATTATTGGATTAAATTAAGAACTGAATTGACAGTATTATTATATAGACATAATCGATATGAAGAAGCTTTAGAGTATATGGAATCTTTGATGAATGATTGCAAATAGTTTAATGATAATTATCATTAAAGATTAATTATTGAATATTAAGCAAGAATTTAATTTAAGAAGGGAAAATCAGTTGAATCGGTTAAGAAATTTAAGGAAGCTATAGAAATTGGTTAAAAGAATTTCCATTAGGATCCTCAAATGATTGTTTTACATGGTGATCTTGGAGAAATATATTATGAAAAAAATGAAATGTAAGAAGCTAAATAATAATTTTATGATGCTTACTAAATGGCTGAATAATTAATGTAAATGATAAATTATGGATATGGTGTAGTGCCTAATTGGAATTAGAAATGTGGATAAGAGAAGATATAAATTTGTTAAGACTTATGTGTTCCTTTGGAGATAGAATAAGAAATATTAAAGAAGACTGATAAATAAATTAAAACTACTAAGAAGGATGAAAAGAAAAAAGATGATGGAAAATTTGCTAGAAAGGGAGCTGATAAGTAATCAAAAAAAGAAAATATTGATAAACCTCAAATGCCAATAAAGGGATTAAATTAATTACCTAATTATAATTTTATTTAACCAACAAAACTCACTTATACAACAGTGGATATCGATATAATTAATAATACATAATATTAATATAATTGTTATTTGAAATACATTGAATTATGGTAGAGAGCATCATTAAGATATGTTGACATAATGATTACATTAAATCAAGCTAATGAAAATTCTACTATATCAATAGATTCTTAAGAATCATCAGTGGCTTCAGATTCAGAAAGTGATAAATCTTCAGTTAAAGATATTTTTGATATTAATGTAATTAGTGAAATACTTAATAAAATTGATACTTCAATTAGTAAAAGTATTAATGTACCAATTAGTTTCAGATTAGAATTGTATTATTTATAAAGTAAGATATTTAAAATGAGATTTGTTTAATTATTATTAAGCTTACAACAAAAGTACTTTATGAAATATTTATCTGGTAAGAATAAGAAATATGCTGAATTCTATGAAAAAAGACCTCATAGAGATTTAGTAAGGAATAAATATTTTTTGCTTATTCCTCCATTTTGTTAGTTACTCAAAGAATAGGGATTATAATATCTAATGTAAGCTAAAGAAAGTTTGTCAAAAGCCATTAGTGTAATCAGAGGAGAAGCTGTTTTATTTGAATATAATAGAAAATCAGAAGATATTTTGGTTGCTATGGCTGAGATTTGTTTATTCATTCGAGAATATCGAGTTAGATAAGGATATAGATATGTGAAGGTTGATTACTTACAATCATTAATTAATTCTAAGAGTAATTATTATAATTAATAATATTTTAGATACTGAATAAAATAAAATAGATTTGGAATAATAATTAATTAGTATGGAAAGATCAGATAGATTGGAATAACTTAATTTAGAATTAGAAGCACAAAGTTATCTTAAATATGCCATAGAATTAGTTAAAGCAAGACAAGAGTTATTAGAAAATTTTGCTGCCGTTGCACTTACACCATTACCAGATGTTAATAAATTGGCACTTGAAATTTATACTG
This sequence comes from Paramecium biaurelia, assembly GCA_000733385.1. NCBI lineage: Eukaryota > Ciliophora > Oligohymenophorea > Peniculida > Parameciidae > Paramecium > Paramecium biaurelia. The sequence goes on from JPFL01000044.1 coordinate 39,357, forward strand.
AGATAATTGAATAAGATTATTAATATAAGAAAAAATACAATCCTATGTTATTTGATGAATCCAAGAAAAAATTTGGTGTTTCATCAATGGATGTTTTGTAATTCATTTAAAAAGTATGGAGAGAAGCAAAAGTAATGACTTTTAGTGGAGCATATTTACAAAGAATGATTTCTAAAACTCATCGTTTTTTAAAGTTACATATGTAATCATATCAAAAATGTTTAATAACTTCATTAGAAGTTGCCCCAAAAAATGATGTGAATGCTGTTTTTATTGATGAAGGCACAATTGTTTCTAAATTATTGTATAATCCAGTTGCACACGAATTTAAAATACTTTATGTTTTAGGAGGATTAAACAAAGAAAAGATTATTACTTCATTAAATAAAGAAGAAAAGGATAAATTAATTATCTCAGATGAAAAAAATGTATTATATGGAAATATATATATTACTGATGCCAATATTTCTATGCTTTTATAAGATGCTCTCAATTTACAATCTAAAATGAAAGAATCAGATTAGTAATCATAGAAGATGAAAGAGAGAGATTATAAACATCATAAAAAGGCATATTATAAATTAATTGAATAACTTGGATTCTATTTCTTCTAAAAGCCAAGTATCATTATTATAATATATATTTAGGCTCAATCTAAATGTAAAATGGTTAGGCTACTGAAACAGTTAAGAAAAGTGTAGCATTCAAAAAATCAGAATCCTTTATGCAAGAATAAAATGAACCAGATATTCTTGCCAAATATGAAGCAATAGTTCCAGAATTAACTCATGATAACATTGCCATTTTAATCAACTTATTCAATGATTAAGGAGTATTGTCCATAAATCACAACTATTTAGCTATTTTAAGATATTTCCATCATCAGAAATATAAATGAGATTATTAATACATTTAAATTAATATTAATAATGTTAGAATTTAATAAAATAATACAATTTGATACAATCATATAAATATATTCAACTTCTATAATAAAAACAAAATATTATCTTTTATAGAGATTATAGAGACAAATTTATCATTTAATATTTAAAATAAATTATTATTAGAATAACAGGAATAATTAAAATCATTAGAACCAATATATTTGAATGAAAGACCAAACTATATTTATAATATTATTGAAAGATAATTAGAATAGGATAAAAAAATAGTAAATCAAGTTTAAAGAAAGTATGGAAGAATTGATTATTCAAATTAACTTTAAATTGAATTATTAGAGCCTGAAGTTCCCTTAAGAAGGATTATGATTAGCTGTAATGCAACCTCTATTACCTAATTATAAAGCTTCAACATTCATTTTTAAAATTAATGTACTAATTTTTCTTAAATTTACAAATCACATTCGTTTGCAGGATTTTTGTTAAACCTAAGGGAGAAGTTGTAATAGAGATAATGTGAAATGTTTACATATATATTTTTGTATTTATAATATATCATAATAATGAATATTTTGGACTAGATATTCTATATATATTTTAATACAATATTATAATTTTTATAACATAAATATTGCAAGATCAAAGTTAAATCAAACATAGTTGTTTAGGTTACTGCGATGATAATATGCTTTATTAATTTTCCATAATTTATAATGGCTTGTGAATTTCCAAAAGTAGTAAAATTAGATTATGTCTTAAGCATTTTTTGTTTTAATCTTAATTAATGGAAATAATTTACAAGATGGGATAAGAATTCATATTGTTTACCATATCTACACATTCCACATTCAAATATTGCAATTTCTTTTGTTGTCCAGGTTTCTTATAGATTAGGAATAATAATAATACCAAAAGGAAAATCATTTCTTAATGGAGATATTAGAATATCTAAGACATCTTATTAAAGTAATGAATAAACATTGGTATTTGTTGGTTATTGTTATTATTGTTCAGTTTATTCTTGATTGGGTGAATCGTTATCAAGAATCTTCTTTTTTCTTCCAGGTTTCTTTTCCTTGAATTTATAATATGATATAAACTTGTTTGAGTTCCTTTTTTGAATCAATCAAGATCTTTTCCTTCATAAACTCTGCCAATTTTTGATCACTCTTATAATACAATTAGACCACTACACTAAGAAGACTCTCTAATGCATTGACCCACAAAGGTTAAGTTCCTTTTTATCTATATTGTCCTCCTTGTGGCAATTTCTTAGTGAATATGAGTGGAGTGATTGAGTTTGGCGGTAAAAACTTACTATGTAAAAATAATAAGAAAAAATAAATGATGTATATATGGGGTTAGAGTTGAGATTGAATTGAAAATGGTCTTACTCTAATAATACTTCGTCAATTAATGCATCTGCATTACTACTCTTTTTGTATTGATTTATTTATTATGTTGGAAGTTCTAAATATCCGGTACTAATATAATAATAAAGGAAGGAATTAAAATATAAGAGTGGAATATGAAAAACTACAATTGTAGTAGTTAAAAATTGAAATAGATTGATAGTTACATACATATGAGAGCCTTATCGAGCAAGATGTTTAATTTATTAGATGACTGATTTTTGTTATTCTTTAACTCTAAAGGAATTGCATTATAAATTAATTGCTAAATTAATGTGGATACAAGTACAAGCCTTTTCAACACTGGCATCCATTTTTATAACTTTTCGTATGCTTAAATCGAGTCCATTTATATCATCGAATTAAGTGCAATTATATTTATTTTGTTGCTTTTCATCTGACATATCGTTCATTACTTCCTACCAACTAAATATAATCAAAAGCAGAACCTATCTAAAAATGAATAATGCTTATTGAAAATAATTAATTTGTTTCATAATAATTCTAAACCCTTATATTCTAAATCACTGAATAGTTACATTCCTTGATGAAAAACATTATCATAAGAAAAACACTTTATCATTCATAAACCTTTAATTCCCTTTGCATTTATTTATCTTTTAATTTTCAATCAGTCTTCTTGTTAAATAATTTAGTGTCCTTTCTCATTTTTCAACTTATTTTTTTATTATTATGCATCTCAACTAATGCAATCAATGAAATCCTAATAAATCTCAAAGGATAGACAATATAATAACAATATTCATGGAAAGCCTTAATTTACATATTAATTCATCATGAGTTTGTATTTTACTAGAAACCTAAACAAATTCTGTAGACTTCAAGCTTTTCTCCTTTATATCCTTAATTGAGTCAAGAAAAACTAATCATTTGAAATTATATTAAAATCGGATAGAAATGCTTAGGATTTTGATAATATAATTGTATCGAACTTATGTTAACAAGTATTTATGTTATTAAGTACTTTATAACAATAAAATTAGCAAATATAATTTGATAATTTATATCATTTATCAAATAAAGCAAAAGCTGATGTAGGTCTTGGAACATCCATTTTAATGCTTATTCTTTTTGATTTCTTTATATTGTCACATCCTTTATAATCAGTTCTTGAATACTATAATATATTTAAATTTTATTAAATTACTAATTTTTAAAGTGTTTCATTTTAACTTAATATACTTTTCATATCACTTTTATAAGTATTACTTTCTCTCATTTTCATAGGACTAGTATCAACTTTCTAACCTTAAGTTACACTATTACGAAATCCTAAAGATGAGTTTGCATGACCATAAGTTCTAATACTTTCCATTTTACTTTATTATTCTGATTTTTACAGACAAGATATTCTTAACTATTTTAGCATATTAAAATTTGTATACTTTTTTATCAATTTTAGAATCTGGTGATAAAATTGGATCTTTGGATATAGGTTAACCTGGAACACTCTTTCTTAATCTTTTTTACTCATTTTCTGTTTTTGATTCTTGTTTATAAACTTTAATAGAACTCCTATAATCTTTTTCTTAATGTATTTCTGTTGATTATTATTAATATTTTTTCATGAAATGTCCATCATTAAACATCATTAATTTCACATTAGTTTTGTTTAATGAAGTATGTACATTTCTAAAAGGATCACTTTATGAATCAATTCCACTAAATAAAGCCTTCTTCTTCCCTGATTTCTACATTGGTGTATCTTAATTAGCCTAATTTGGATATTAATTTACTTAAACAATAGTGTCAGTAACTTTATATGTAGGAGAGTTCATTCTGTTTTCTTTTGACTTTTTACATGATTCAATTAATGCTTTTTACATCAGTTGACTATTGTATAATAATTCTCTATCTTATTGGAGAGATTTGTTGGTTTTAAGAGGAGTAGATGTTACAGCCCCTAGAGATTAAACTTTTGATAGGGCTGATTTTGTATTAGATTAATACTTTGTTAAAATAGACATTTTAAATATGTTATTAAATTTTATTTTGTTTTTTTAATCATTCCAATTATTTATTTGTTAATATATTATATCTTCTATTTACACTATTAATACTAATTTTTCTTTTATGTTAAATTTAATCTATCGAAATAACTTCATGATTGTGTCTATCACTTCTTTATGGTGACACATTACCAGATACACTATTTGATTTTTTCTTATTTTTACCATCTCTATTTCTAACTTTACCAAACGTTCCTTCAAATCTTTTTTACTTTTCTTATGATAAATCTAATGAGTGATCATTACTATAGTCTTCCTTTTGTATATTAGAATTTTAGACATTTATTTAAGTTTCAGATGTTTAATTAGCATTATCTTTTAATTAATGATGTAGAAACGTAGGAGAAGATTCAATTAATGTTTTTTAATTTTTTCCATTTTATTAATATTCAATAATCTAATCCTCATTTGATACATTATTAAACAATTATTGTTAGCCAAAAGAGATTCTATTAGGTTTATGAATTATTGGTTCTTATTAAGAAATTGTCTAACTTGGAGTATCTCTTATAAGTGCAGGTTATGATTAAGTTGCATCTGATTCAGTCTTAATTCCTTTGTATTAATAATTATAACTATTCTACATAGCCAATTTAGTTATCTTTTCTTTTAATTGATCCTTGAGTATATTAGTTTTCATTAACTTCTCACTTAGTTTATTTGAAAGTTGAGATGCTGATGCAAGTTTAGTTGTAGATAATTACTAGCTTTAATTTTACTCTTGAACTCTATTTATTAAAGACTTTAAAGGATCAAGATCAGTTGTTATAATTTTCTTTATCATTGATTAAAACTTATCATTATTTCCTTATTTAGGTGTATATTTTTAATCAGATGAGTACCATGATTTATTATTGCTAGTAGAATATTACTCATAACATTATGTTTGTATTTCTGCAAAATATTAATTCACTATCTAAAGTACTTTTGTTAGTAAAGCAGAGTATTATAAGGTGTCAAACATTTGCAAAAACTTATCTTTGTTACCACATCTTTAAATAAATAGTTTGTTTAATTAATGATTTCCATGAACAATTGACAGAAATAGAAATACATTACATTACAAATTTTAATCATATAGATCTGATTTATTTGAAAAACTATTAGTCATAGGTTTTTTTGCATTGGGACTCAAGTAAATTGTGTTATTCATTCCCTTTTATAATTAATGTAAGTTACAATCGAAGTGTCTAAAATAAATGAATTGCCATATTATTTTTTCATTCCTATAATTATTTTATTAATATAATGGATTTTAAATCTCGTTTTAAGGGAAAGATGACCATAATGAATAAAGATGGAGTTATAGGAATGGTAAACAAACCCTCAATTCCTATTGCAAAAAATAATTAATATGTAAGTTCATAAGATGAAATATCTCCAACCATAAAGAATCTTGGGCATTACACTGAAGCAATAAGAGAAACTAAATCTCATATCTTTACCAATATTCAAACATCTCCCAATAAAAGAAATTTAACAAACTATGCTTAAAAGTTTTCAAATGCTGGATCGTAAGTTATCAAATAACCTCATCTTAAGACAGAGCATCATTATTATTTTGATGATCCTAAGAAATAATTAAATTAATTGTAATTGAGAATGCATTAGGATTTTAATTAATTGGATATGGATGAATATGAAATTGTTGCCATTCCAAAAACAATGTTAGGTTAACTTCGTTAATAAATGAGTTTTGATAAATATGGATTAACTAGAAGTTTTAGAATTGATAAAAAAACACCTCTTGAGTATTTATATTTCATTTAGGTAGAATATCTTAATTATCACCTCAAATTACTACAAAATGTACTAGTTGTAATTAGACACCTTTACTCAAAAAACAGAATACTGTTGATTAAATACTTAAACCACATTTTATTAAGTAAAGATCTGAAAAGATGGAGAGAAAGAATCAAATTATTTAATAAGCTGGCATTGGAACTTTAAGATACAAGTATATAAAATTTATTATATAAATTAGTTCCTATAGTAAAAGATGAGTTTTTATATTATTATTAATATATTTTGTTTTAGGAATACTGTTTTTATTCATTCAAATCACATTAATTTAGATGATTGAATGTACTAAATACAATTTTAATAAAATAAGTTATTTTTGTTTAATATAATTTATATAATTTGGGTATATTAAATTATATTGTATCACAATATATAATGTCCAAAAGATTAACCATCTCCAAATTTAATCCTTTTAATACTAATGATAACCCTGAATTAGATAGAGTTTAAACCTATAAAACTTTTTATAAAAAGAGATTTAGAAAACTTCAAGAAGATGAGAGTCCTAATTAAAAAATTATTCCTCAAAATATCATATTGAAACCTGGATAAATTCCATTTAAGAGATCTTTTCAAAAACCAAAAGAAGATGTCATTGATGTAAAAAAATTGTAATTGTATCTATTAAGAATTAGTTAGATATGTGAATTATGGAGTTATAAGTACAATCATATAGTACAGAGGGTATCCAAACTTAATAATGTGAGTGAAATCTTGGAAATATAAAGATAATAATAAAGAAAATCAGAAAAATATAAAACTCAAAATTCGTACATACATACATACTTAATTCTTCTAGATCCGATTAAATTCCTTATAATTCGATTGCTCTTTCTGATAAAAGCAAATTAAAAACTACATAGTCAGATTATACTTTGCCAAAAATAGAATCACTATCTTCCTTTCAAAAGTATGAAAAACTAATTATTTAATTTTTTAGTCCTCTATCACCTGAAAAAATTTAGACTAACTCCTAAATATCCAAAAATAAATATCTATCTGACTTTAAAGGCAAACTTAAAGAATTAATTGAAATATGTGATAATGCGTAATTATTTAGTCCAAATAAGTTTAGTAAGATATGATGCATCATTAATCGTATTTATATTCTTTTTTCGAATCATTATTATTTTTACATTCATTTAGTATTTTCTCATTTACAAATGTATTTAATTAACAAAAATAATCATGTAGAAATTTGGAAATCAGAACCGAAAATTTGTCAAACTAATTAATCTAATTTCAATTTTATATAAATAAATATATTTATATATATAATATGAATAAAGAAAGATCAATTAGTAATACACATTCTACAGCAGATGTTTAACACTTATTTTTCCCAAATGAAGATAATTTCTCAAGGTTTTGTAAGAAGTTAAAGAAATGTAAGTCAACATTTATGGGTTGCATTTATTAATTGACTCATTAAACAATTATTGACATTTTAATATCATTAGCTACTTAAGGATGTAGAGTTGACATAATTATGGATTAAAACTCAGAGGAATTTGAGGAAAGAAAACAAATAACAATAAATAAATTATTAGTAATGAGTGGATTCAAAGTAAATGTTTCTTTGATTGAATCTAAAGGTTTAATGCATACTAAATATTGTGTAATTGACAATAAACTTACTATATTAGGTAGTGCAAATTGGACTTATTAAGCATTCTCAAATAACTTTGAGCATATATCTATTATCAAAGATTCTAAAACAGCAAAATAATTTACAGAACAATTCAAAAATATATGGGATTAAGCAAAATAAGCTAAATTTATAGAATCTTAGATTATATATTAACCTAATAAAAATTGTATTGAATTTAAATAAAAAAATAAAATTTCACCAAGATTAAGAATATCAAAAGGTAAATTTAAAATGTAGTTTCGAAAATATAAATCAAATCATAAACTAAAATAAAATAATAAATAACAAAAAAAGTAGAAAGATAAACCTCAATTTTAAATGACACATATAGACTAAAATTAATTTTAAATGTAAATATAATAGATTGAAGAATAAAAAACAAAGTAAAATATTAATTAAGATGAATTAAAAGATTTCCTTGAGAATTTAAAATTAAATGAAGAAAAAAAATAACTTATTATACCTAAAAATGATGCAATGAAAGATACTAAACAATGTATTATACAATAAGATTCTAATCCTTGGTAAATTTAGTAATAATTAATTTATCCAAATATAATTAAAAATCAGGTAAAACATAATGAAACATAGAATAAAGTTCAAAATATTATTATTATAGATGAAGAAGATGATGAAGATGTACAAATAATATCCGATTTCTCTAAGGATTTCCATTGATTTTTGTTATATTGAAATTTATAATTAAGAAAAAAAAAATCACATGTTTATAGGGAGAATCATTTTTTGAGTGTTCTAAAATTTTAGCTATTTTTATTAGAATGATTAACTAGATATTAATTAATTACTTACCAATCTTAGATGAATGCGGTGAGATTTCCTAAAATTATTATTTTTCAGAGTTACTATTATTCATAAATTATTATATATTAAGTTTGATTTATATCGGTTATTTATTTGTTCCTTATAACTCAATCTATTTTTATTAATATACTTATTATTTATTATGTTCTAAATTCTGACTATTTTGATTTTAATGCTTTGAAATATTAGAATTTTAAAATTCATTCTTCAATTTTAAATCCTCATCTTTGTTTCTTATAGGTGAAATTCTTTAATCTTGTTATTAAGGTTAAAATGTAATCTAAAATTAATTATTTTATTTTTAATTAAGTAAATTATCTTAGTAGTTGAATTCATTTTAGGTTTAAAAGTCTATCAATGGTTTAAAAGAGAATACGTTTCTTTCTGAATAACATTGTTCTTGGCTTTAAGTGATAGGACTAACTTGTCTCTCTTTTAATAATTATTGTAAATCAACTTTATGAATATATTATTCTTAAGTATCTTCTAAACTATCATTATATTCTTAATCAGAGTGTTTATCATCAGATCGATTGCTAATATTATTTATAGAATTTAAAATATTTTATGAAATATTTTATTTTGATTTATTGATTTGTTTTTTGTACAATGTTGCAGTAGGACTTTCATGATTTTGACGGTTAAATATTTTTGATATTTCTGAATATTTTGTATTCTCAAAAGGTTTAGAGTATAATTCTCTTTCTTATTCATTTTGTAATTTTAAAAAATGATCATTTATTTTTAATTATTCTACACTCTTTGAAGTTTCTTTATTTAATCTTTAGTTTGAAATATCAAAAACTTTTTATCCTTTTTCAAATGTTAATTTTATATGTTAACCAGAATTTTTACTTTGTTTTTTTTATTTAACTACAAATTTAAATTTAGGTGAACTAGGTCTTCTTGTCTTATTTTAATTTTGTATATCTCCATTTTATTTTTAGGATTATTATTATTCCTGTTTTTTTTTACTTATAGAACTAACAGATGTATTTGTTTATTATTATTCTTTTTAGATTTTGCTTGCATTAATTAATGTTTAAAATTCTTATTTAATTTATTAATCTTCAAAACTAGCATCATTAGTGTTTTTACCAATTTAAGAATAATTCTTAAAGAGTGTTGGGTATTCACTTTTTTCATTATTTTCAGTTTTTTAAATTATATAAGAAGGATATTTATGAAGCCATTTATTATTATTTTCTTCTAATTGTGGATCACTTGATTATAAAAGATTAGATTGATTTTTAGACTCAAGGTTTCTTGAACTATGGGGACCAGTCAATAAACTAGGTTAAAGTTTACTATTAAAAATTTAGTTTGACAATAACCCATTTGGTTAAATCTTATATCTACAAAATACACACATACATTTTAAATTCCCTTCCTTTAATTATGATTAAATATTGTCAATTCACAATTCTTATCTAATTATATTGATTCGAATGCTAAGCTTAAATTAAGATCAATCTATTACATTTAAACTTTACAAATTCCAAATCAGAAAAGCTAATGTTCTTTAACCAATGCATTTCTTTTATGAAGTCATCTTTTTTCATATTGCAAAGAAGATTGTTTTTCTTATATTAATCTAGAGTTTTCCTAATTTTATTGTTAATAATGTACCCTTATTAATTGTATTAAGTTTGTTATTCGTGTTCATCAATTGAAAAAGTGAATTTCTAATTTGATATCATCGTTAACTTTGAAATAATTAATTTGGTTTTACATTCTAATCCAATAAAATTGGGATGTAATTTAAACATTAAGAAATTTCTTACATCTCTTTAGCTCCTTCGTCATTTATTATCACACTCTATTCTAGTTGTTCCATTAATAAATTTAAACAATATATTAATTCTTAAATATAATATTTATTAATCATTCAAATATAGTTGATATAAAATGTATTCATTTTTGTATTACTCTTAATTAGTTTTGCATTTAATTAATTGCATTTATAAATAAATATATAATTTTTTACTTTCTCCATTTTTATTAATCTAATCTAAAATATTTGAAGTTATGATTATTTTAAATAGATTTACAATTTCTTAAGAAAATAATTTGATTCAAACTTATTGTCTATATATTAAATGAAAAATAATAATTATGTTTATTTTATATCAATCAAATCTGATACGTCTTAAATTTGCAGCCAAAACAGAATCATCAGCTTGAATAATTTCAAACCTTTTTTGAATAAAAGAAAATTAGATTTCCTCTAAACAATCCTAACTTTATGAGAATTTAACTGTTTTTCCTTTATAAACTTCTTCATCAAATCCTTAGACTACAACACCAGGAGGAATCTTGATAGATTTAACTTGGCTGATTTTTTCCTATAAAAATATTAAAATAAATGAAGTACTTTAGCAAGTGATGGAGTATCTCTACAGACTTCAAATTTAGTTCCCTTAAATCCACATTCAGTATACAATTCAACACAATCTTCTTTTAATTCATAAAGTAATTAGAATTCTCTGAAACCCCATGATTCATCATCAGCACCTTGATCTAATGTAGAAGTTAAGACAACATTGGCAGTAGGATTAGTGTGTTCAATAATGACATCAACATTGAAGAAGTAAGTCATCCAAGTACTTTAAGGAGCTCCACAAATTTTTGCTTATCCTGGAGTACTGAATCCAAAAGATCTTTCAAATACAACTTTTCCATCAACAAAGACTTAGAATTTTTCATCATCCCATGAATCGATCTTCCAGAATTAGAATTAGATTCTGAGTCTAGAGTGTTTTGGAAGGTTGAAATTTCTTTCAGCTTTAGCTTTGACTCCAAATCTTTAATAACCACCAAACAATTTCTTTTGACCACAAGTTGAATATGGACTTTAGTTTTAGAATACATTTGATGGTATCCAATCATACAATCCTGAAAAATCTTATTCATCATTAAAGAAGAATCTATTCAATGTCATCCATTTAACTAATTAAAATATATATCTATTTAATTACTTCCTTCTTTGCATTCACCATTGACTAAATCGAAACCTTAACCACATGAAGTACAATCAGATTTAGCTGGTCCAGTGCAACCTGTGCATCCTTTGTAACATTAAGCAGCAAATAATTGGAAATCTCTCACTCCCCATGATTCATTCTCAGGTGGTTCATCCAATGTAGATTTCATTAAAACCTTGACTTCAGGGAATTTATGAGGAACATTTATTTCAATATTGACTATCTTTTCAGCCCATCCTTCTCCTTATTTTGCACCTGTATCAACACCACATAGATCAACTCCTTCATTATAGGCGAAGGCTTATCTAAATTTCTCTTAATCATCAATTTCCATTAAGAATAATTCATTATCCCAAGAATCAATCTTCCACATTTATACTTTAACCTTAACTTAATAATGAGGTGGTAAATTTGTAAATCTCTTCCATAAATTGGCTTTTCTTCCTAATTTTCCAAAACCACCAAAAAGTTAAACTCCTGCACATTCATTTGATTCAGCTTTTCCTTCTCCATCTAATGTCCATCCTTCTAATGAAATTTATTTATTCCAATTAGTAGCTACATTTGTCCAAAAGAAACAATTATCTGGTTTATTATCACCACATACTGAACATTCTGGATGACATCTTTAAAATGATATTTTGAAATCTCTGAATGCCCATGATTCCTATTATAATAATAATAAATCTTTACATTCAAAGCATCTTCATCTAAATTTGATGTCAATACTATGCTTACTGTTGGTGAATTGTGTGGAACTTCAAATTCAATGTTATAAAAGGCTTCTTTCCAATCATTTGCAGCACCACATAAATTAGCACCTTCAGAATAGTGCCATTTTGCTTGCCAAAGGAATCCATCAACTAAAACAAACATTAATTCGTTATCCCAACTATCAATTCTATTTTTTTTGTTATAAAATCAATATTACTTCCATAATTGTACATTGATCTTTAATTTATAATGAGGTGGAAGTGTTAATTATTTTAATGCTGTTGCTCCTTTACCAAATGCTCCATATCCACCAACCAAACTAATTTTATCACATTTGCTAAAAGTGTTTCCTTTAAATGCTTTCTTTACAACCCAACCTAATTATTAATCATCTATTATTACCATCCAAGTCATTTATTTCAGCAGATGTAAATGCTGTATAATGGGTTACCCAAGGATCCTATGCTAATAAGATCTACACACTCAACAATACAAGTAGGATTGTCTTCATATTATATTAATATTAATGCTAATCATTAATTCTCTTAAAAACGAATACTTTATTATTTATATTATACAGTGTATATATAAATTTTGTTTGCATCTTCACTTTATTCCATTTCCACTCACAAAAAACCACTCTTTTATCTAATTATATTACACAAAGAATTAATATTAATGTGATTTCTATATATTAAACTGTCATTTGACCATTTTCTCTTCTCAGAACTCAAAAATATCATCACCATTCATTCCTAATGATAAGAAATTGGCTCTAGCTAATGAATTCATAACTGGAGGACCACAAGTCAAAGCCAATGTTTGATTATCTAATTTACCAAATGCTTATTCAGTCATATCTTTAGTGACAAATCCAGAAAAGGCTATCCATTAAGCAGGGGGCTAATAATAATAAATTAAGAATTATTTACATTATCCAAAGTTAAGTGAAGAGTTAGTTTTTTTAAAGCTGCATATGCCTTCAATTCAGAATATAATAAAATGTCTTACTAAGATAATAGAATAATTAATATTACTTCAGATTTATTAGCAAAAAGCAATGTTAATTATGTTCTATCATTATTATTTGTAGATACAGCTTGGATAATTTAATACATTGGTGTAATTCCCGATCCACCAGCAATCATAATTATTCTTTTATATTTTTTTCTATATAATTATGGCATTTTATTAATTTAAACATTACCATATCCTAAATACATTAATCTACCTCCAGGACCAGTGATATGAATAGATTCTCCTGGCTTAAAATATAAATTAATTTTTTACAGTCATATTTTCAATCCAAGAAGTTAATTTACCCCCATCTGGAAACTTAGGATGCTCATTAGCCCTATAGATCTTAATTAATAAATCAAAATTTCCCTTCTAATTAATTGGGCTAGTAGGAGTGTATTTCCTCTCCACTAACTCTCCCTCTGGATATTCTCTTGTTTTAATATGCTCACTAAATACTGAAATTTATTACTGTAAGATAATATGCTATCCTACTTCAATTCCCAACACATGTTTTTTAGATGGAAGAGCAAATTTAAAATTATACGTGTCATGACTCAATTTGGTTTTCTCTATCAATTGACAAGCTAAATATTCCCGTTTATGCTTTGGTTCTAAAGCACTAGGACCTTTGGGATGAACAAGACTTGTCCATATAAATTTGATCAAGGCTACAACTAGAAGGGCAGCAAATATATAAATATAAATCATATAATAATATTTAAGTCAATCAAATATAAGATTTAATTTTTGCTTTGTAGCTAAGGCATACTATAAGGAGACACCATAGAATTTGATTGTTGAGCTATACTAGATTGATTATATTGAGATTATTAATGTGTTTATTATGTTTTGTTTTCATTATTCTATCTCCTTTGAAGATCTTGATATTTATTTGTAATTTCAGCCTTTTCATGACTATGTTGTATAATAATTTCATTGAATTCTTTTTCTTTATGTAACACTTTCTTTTCAAAAAATGATCTTTCCCTACCAAACATAGACTTCACTTCTTGAACATATAATTCAATTTTTTCTATATATTTAAGAAACTATTTATTCTCTGTAATTAATCGATATGATATCAATTTAGTATATCCCTGTTATTCTCTTCCCATAATTATCTTACTTAGTTACCTAACATTGATAGATACTTTGGCATTTGGAACTTCTGCTTATAATTTCATAATTTCCAGATCTGACAATATATCTTTGGGATCTTTTCTTACTTTCCATTTAAATTTATCATTCTCACATTATAATTATTCATTTTCTACTTCTACTTCTCATTTCTTCAGTCTCTTTCTCAATTCTTCAGATTCCTAACATAAACCTTCATTTATTATTAATATTATAATTTATATTAATCTCTCTCAGCCTTATTATTTACCTATTCTAGTAATTCCTTTTTTTTAATTCTTTTGATTTTTTGACATTGGATTAACGTATATGTTGAACAATATGAACGAATATAATATAGGAATATTTATAAGTATATTATTGTCTATCATTTAATCAACCTTCTTAGAGAAATCTACGAATTTAACGTGATTATTTGTTAAATAAATTGTATTCAATCATCTTATCAAAATCAATATAGTATTTTGAAGTATTTCTTATTACATCTAAAGTATTTGATTTTTAAGAGTTTTTGCAATATTTTTAGTATGCTTTTTCAAGTGAATCTGTATTTTCTTTATCATAATTATTCCATTCATAAGATTTTGGTTATAATTAATATTACCACACTATTTCTTTTAAGGCTCCTCTACTAATTGGTTTTTTAGGCATTTCTTAGTATGGTTTTTCAATATTCCTCCTTTGAATGTGATTGATTGTTAAAGTATTTGTATTCTCAAGAGTACCTTCTTTCAAATCTAGTATAAATCTATCTTATTTCCAAGTGAATTCGTAAATGGATTTGCCAATCTAGCAAGCATTTTGGTAGAAATGTTCAATTTTATCACTAATTGATAATTGTAACGGTTTGAATTTGCCATTGTTCTTTTCAAACCAATGGTATTATGTATAAGTTAATTTAGCACTGGATAGTTATGGGGACATTTACAATTTTTTATTTTATTAAAGAAGTTTTTTACCTAAAGGAATTTTATAATAAATCTGTCTAGATTTTCCATTTATAGTATTAATTAATCGCATATTTTTTAAGTCAATACAATGTCCACCTGTTTCAGCTAAACGCACATAAATGAGATCTTTCTCTTCATCAATGCCTTTGAGGATGGAAAAACTTAATTCATCAGTTACTTATTAAACTGTGGTTGGTGTAATTTCTAAATAAAATTCTTATAATCTATTGGGATCAATTGTTTTTGAGACTTAAGCTGATTTCTTAGGTTCTATATTTTAAGTGTAATCATCTTGAGAATAGTGGAATTAATGTTTAGGGTTATTACCTACTTTTTGCATTTTCAAAGAAATTTGTTAATAAAGTAAAATTAATAAATTTCATTCTAAAAATGAATAAAATATCATTAATATTATTCATCTCCTTTTTAGGAGTGAATAGTTATATTTAGACTGAACGATGGTTTGAATAATAATTAGTTGATCATTATGATAGAACTAACAAATAAACTTTTAGATAAAGATATTGGACAGTTGAGGAATATTTTGAACCAGAAGGAGGAGCAGTATTATTTTGGATCTGTGGAGAATACACATGTAATTTGATATATATAAAATAATTATAGGTCCAGGAATAAGAAAGGAGAGATTATTCCCAGTTGAATTAGCATAGACTCATAAAGCATTGATTGTAGTGTTAGAACATAGATTTTATGGTAAAAGTATGCCTTTTGGAGATGATGCATTAAAGATAGAGAATCTAAAGTATAAAAAAATAATAATAAAAAAAGGTATCTAGGTGTAAGATAAGCATTGGATGATTTGGCTTACTTTTAATTGTATATTGTGTAAAATAAATTGTTTGGAGTAAAGTAAAGTCATCCATGGATTGCAATTGGAGGTTCATATCCTGGTGCTATGGCTGCATGGTATAGATTTCAATACCCACATTTAGTAGTGGGAGCATTAGCTTCATCTGCTGTTGTTTAGATTCTTACAAATTTTCCTAAATTTGATACATAAGTTAATATAAGTGCTTTGAAATCAGGATAAGAATGTGCTGATGATTTAAAGGCATTAAATTAATATGCAGAAGAAAATTTAGACACTGTAAGAAGTAGATTGAATGCAGAGAAATTAAAAGAAGATGAGTTTTTATTTTATTTTACAGATGCTATCATTTTAAAAGTTCAATATGGTGGTAGAAGTAGATTGTGTAATGATTTGAAGGGGAAGACAATTGAAGAATAGATGGATTATTTTATAGGCAGAGCTCTAGTTGAAGACAATCCATAATCATATGGTTCATTTTATTTAAAAAATGATGTTTATGATGAATAGAATCTTAGATCTTCAAGATAATGGATGTATTAATGTTGTACAGAAGTTGGTTGGTGGTAAACTGCACCTGAATAGAATTCTTTGAGATCTAATAGATTGGATATTGAATTCTATAAATAACATTGTTGGGATATATTTGGTGAGGAGTTGAAATTATGGCCAGATGAAGATAGAGGAAATGCTTATTTTGGAGGATTTGATTTGTAAGTTGATAATATTATATTTACTAATGGAGATGAAGATCCATGGAAGTGGGTGAGTATTATTGAACCATAAGGGAATTTCAATGTCTATCACATTAATTGTGCTAATGCTGGACATTGTGTGGAATTGTATACACATACTGATTAAGATTGTGATTAATTGAAATAAGCTAGGATTGAAATATCTTAAATATTTGGAAATTGGATTAGAGATCATTATTCAAAATAAGAATTATGAATATTTATATTAATCTAACAGTATTAAAATTAAATAATTTGTATTTTTTTATATGAATTCCAAAGATTACAGTATTTATTTGAATATATTTCATAGTTCATAGAATGCTATACTTAAGTCAACTCAAAAAGGATTATTTAGAACAATGCCTTTCAAAAGAATAAGAGCCAGATTACGAATTAATTCATGTTATTTCCATCATTGAATCCAATTAGAACTCAAATTTAGACTTGACTCTAGTGAAAGCAACTTCACTTCTATCAATTTTACCATTGCTTAAGGTAAAATATGCTATTATCGGTCAAGGCAGTGTCAAAATCAAATTGATTAAATTATCATCACATCCCAATAAGCCTAATAATTGAAAGACTTCCTTCCATAGTTCATTGAAGAAAGCAATCTAGACATATAAATACGCAAAAAGATTCCTCAATTAGATCTTAATTAAATTAATTCTTCCACCAGCAATATGATTTAATCTTCTTAGAGATTAAATAAACTATAAAAATCACCATCACAATATTAATTTAATACAGATCGTTTGTAAAATCCACAAAGTACTACAAGAATGAAAAAATAATTATTAACAACTAGCATAAATCAATAACCCTAACCAAAATCACCTCATACAAAGATAGTGAATGTTAAATTGAAAAAATAACACACAGAAGTAGTTGGAAAATCATTAACACATAAGAAAAGATTATAATTATAATCTCATGAAGATATAAATAGAAAAGTTAGTTCTCATAGTTTTACCAAACATAAAAATACCAGTAGTTCACCAATCAATGATACCACAAACATTTAAAGATAAATTAGCTAATATGCAAGTGGCCAAACATAATTAAAACCTAATTCTTCAGGTGCCAATATATAAATTAAAGCCTTATTGGAATCCTAATAGAGTTAGAAAACATCCAACATGAATTCCACGGATCAAAATGCTGATATTTCGATCCATTTAAAGAATCTAATTAGCTTTTGCAATCAATCAATATTAAAGAAGAATCAAGAGTGTTATAGTTCAAAGAAAGAATTATCAACTTAACAAACCAATTCTAGTGTCCTATAAGTTAAAGAAAATAACAAAGAGAATGTTTAGCCAATTAAGAAATCAACTCCTTTGTTAAAAGCAACTGAACATACTATGATTAAGTTAACTGAATTGACAGAAGAAGATAATCCTGAAACAGCTAGATTTAATTCTGAAGATGATGTTCGTAAACTGACTAATTTTAATAGTAAAGGATTATAAAAATTACTCTAATCAAAAACAAATCAATTGTCAGAATAGAGCTCAACATAATCATTACTTTCATTATTTTCAAGAAGATGATTATTTTTATCAATTAATATTTCATAATCAAATGATTATAATTTATTTCTAAATATAATAACAAACAGTAGAAGGTTAGGAGATTAAAGAAGCATTTTAAATATTTGTCAATAATAAATCTAAAAGTTTATTTGTTAAGAAATCCTGTTTGATTATAAAATAGTTTAGGAACTAAATTCAACTTTTCGTTCTTACGGTTACAATTTATAGGATAAAATCTAATCAATGGTTAGAGACAAACTGAGAAGGTGGAAGATAAAGAATTAGATTAAGGTGATTTAATAAATTGTTATTTGGACCTTTAGAATAGAACTGAGAAATCATAAAAAAATGTTAATTCCAATTAGAGTAATTGGTAAGTAACTTAATTTTCAAAAGTGTAAAGTTTTGGAAGCAACACAACATTACTTCTAGTCCTGAAAAATATTAAATAGCAGGAGAATTTGGAATATACAGATTTATATGAATAATTATAAAGTTTATTTAAGAGTAAGACCAATAGATTATGATTAATCAATGTTGAATATCGACAAGAATTTCATTTCAATCAAAGTATTTCTTGTAAAGCACTTAGGATCCTACCAATAAATAAGCTGAGTGGTAATAGTACTGTTACGATAAGATATTTCCATCAACTTCTACTCAAAAAGAGCTATTCGAAGAGATGTTCAATTTCGACTATCTAAATAAAAATGCTTGTTTTTTATCTTATGGTCAATCAGGAAGTGGAAAAAGTTATTCATTATTTGGAAATGTACAAAACCCAGGGATAGTTCCATTATTTGTATAAACAATGTTAGAAAAAAGTCAAGCTGTTGAAGTTTCATTTTAAGAGATCTATATTGATCAGATTAAAGATCTTAATACTAATCTTGTTACTGAAGATTTTACAAGAAGATAAATTATGTTAATTAATGATTTGTGGGATATGATAAGAATTGTTAGAAAAACTGACATAAAACGATAAGTTAGAACTCATGTTATAATTACATTGTATTTGAACTAGAATACTAAAATTTAGTTTGTAGATTTGGCAGGATCTGAAAGAGTTGCTAAGAATATAACTGAAGGTGAAAAGTATTAAGAAGCTATTATGATAACATCAAGTCATCAAGTTTTGAATAAATGTTTGAACTTATTCAATTAAAATAAAGTTATCCCAAAAAGAGAGTCAAAATTAACTTAAGCATTGATTATTGAAAATAATACTTAAGTTATTTTAATTGGAACAATCAATCCAAGTTAATCAAATTATGAAGAATGTTTACTAACTTTATAATATTTGGATAGAACAAAGAATATTCAAGTTTAAATTAGAAAATAATAATCTCTTTTAGGATTAGATACTCCAAATAATTCATAATAAGATAAAGTAATAAAAAGATTATAAGAAGAAATATAAGAATATAAATAAAAAATTGAATAACTGAATTTGGATAGAAAGAAAAAGTTTCTAGATTTATAGAAACTACTTGGTTTAGATATTGATTTAGAGAGATTATCAGCAAAAAATGCCAAAGACATTACAATTTTTAGAAATTAATAAGAAGCATTATAGAAAAATGCTAGTCTTAAAGAATAATTGGAATAACAATAATATGAAATTGCTGAATTATTAAAAAAGAATGAAGAATTAAAATAAGATTTTCATCATAAATTAGAAAGATATCAATCATAATTATTAGAATAAAGAGAAATTAATAAGAAATTTAAGGATTAAATTAATATGACAAAAATGAGTGGAGATGATGCATTAAGATAATTAAATTCAGAAAGAGATCATTTTATTAAAAAATTGTAAGATGAATCCAAAAATCTGTTGGAAGATAAAGTTACCTCAATAATTAATCTTCCTTAAACTGCATTAACTAAACTTTCAGAAAATCAAAAATTGTAAGATATAAGAAGACAAGTTAGAAATGAAGCTGAAAAAGAATTCTATAAGTAATTGGAATAAGCAAAATTAGAAAATTAAAAATGGTTGGAAACATGTAAATAATAGTATGAATATCATTTAAATGAAAAAAATAAGGAAATCGAAAACTTTCTTTCTTCCTTCAAATAATATAGAGAAAAAAAAAAGTAATAATTCTTCTTATCATATTTAGATAATAAATTAATGAAATTACTGATGAACTTCTTGATCTTTATGATATTATCCAAAAACAAAATAAAGTTATAGATAAAATTGAAACAGGTGGGTATAGTGGAGGATTGAAGTCTTTTAGCATTCCTAAATAAGATAAACCTAATCTTCCTAATAAAGTTAAACATAAAAAGTAATTTAAATACTTCTACATAGTTTGTTTTTCTATTTAGATACAAAAAGTATTTCAGCCACAATTACAAAGAAAGCTTCAACTATTGAAAAAACTATTAAAACTGCCACTAAATAATTAAAATAATCTCAAACCTAAATTGCTATTGAAATA
Organism: Paramecium biaurelia; assembly: GCA_000733385.1. NCBI lineage: Eukaryota > Ciliophora > Oligohymenophorea > Peniculida > Parameciidae > Paramecium > Paramecium biaurelia. The sequence continues at coordinate 60,333 of JPFL01000044.1, forward strand.
GACTATAATCAAATTGATTAAATAAACTTTTTATCTATGGATTTAAGTACATTAAGATCTTATGCAAATAAATTGAGAGAGATCATAAAAGAATTATAAGATTAAATGGTTATGGTATAGGATAAATGTAAATAGTAAATTGCATAAATGCAAAGAGGTAAATTTATAAATTATTTTAAAGAACGTGAGGAAGCTATTCAGAAATATAATAATGAAAATAGAAGATACAATTAAAATAGAGTTGTGATTGAATCCCAAAATAGGATGTTATAAAAGATTAGACCCATTAGTTCAATTCAAAGAAAATTATGATTAAGATATTTACCAAATATAATCTAATTATTTAAAGTGGATTATTATGATCCTAATTAATATTAGAGATATTAGAATAGGATTAATTATTAAATAATAATATTAATGTAATGATCAAACAAATTTGATTTACTTTGCGTATACTTTTTTCTACAATTTCTAAATTAAAATGTTATATCGGAATATTTACATAAAGCCTATGAGTATATTCATCATGAATTTTCTCTTTTTAGATTATTGTTTCAATACGTAATTTTTATTTATTTTTTTGTTCTTATTCTTTCATAGTCTTAATTTTTTCTGCTCTCTCAATCTTCAATTCAAATTTCTTCAATTTTTCTGTTTCAATTCTTCTTAATTATTTTTTTTGATATTTAATCCATCTATCATATGCATCTTAATCCAATTCTATTTTAGGTCTAATACTCTATGAAAATCGATTACCTCATATGAATTGTATCACTTTCTAATGATTTAAATCTATGCTCATTTTATTAATGTTTAACTGTGGATATTTAGCTTTATTTCAATTTCTATAATTATCTATCAGTAATTAATGACATTCTTTCACAAGATTACAAAACAAGCTAACTTTTTTATAGTTCTTTTTCTCGAATTTGTCTTTCATATAATAAAGCTTATTATATTTCTTTTTGTTATTTCTTCTTAAATAAAGATAAAGAATCCATAATAATATTACTATTATAATTATATTAATTATTGTATTACATATAAAATAAATAAATATCAAAATTTGGAAATAAATATAGTGCAAATATTCAATTTAGAATGAACTAGAATTATAAATAAATAAATAAAAGCATTTTTGATCTGTGAAATAGATCATAATCAAACAAAAGTAGTAAAAATTATTAAGTTTGAAATTGATACTATAATTATAAATATTATAAAAAGTTAAAGTTGTTCCTATGTCTATATATTATGAAATTGTGCCTTTAGTCAAAATAATACAATAAAGAAGAGTATAAATTTGATAATTGAAATTTATATTATTGTATATACTTTGATTAAAATTGAAACATATTTAAAACAGAATAAATATAATACAATCTACTTCAATCAAGCAGTTCTTCTAGATACTAGTAATTGTTTTGATAACAGCAATCACTGTCATTATTTGAGTTACAACAAAAGTTTTATAACTAAGGACGGGAGTCTTCATAGTTAGATAAATTTTCGAAGTGATAGGGATCTATTTTTCATTATATATTGATACTTAATTGAGATTTGATTTCTGGTGTATAATACTATTAGACTTCATTGACATATGATATGTTTTCAGCATCTAAATTTATTAACATGAAAATTACTGATTCTCTTCTTGTTTTTTTTGTATCTCTTTTAACCAGCTAATGTAAACGGATTAAATTTTTAATGGTGGGATCTTGATATATAAATACTCTATACCTACATTATGATGGGGATCTAGTCCCAATTGTCATTGACATGAGTTTGAAGATTTTGTTATTTTTTCTATTTTATTGATTTTGCATTGTAGTGTTTTGATGTTGTTCGAGGAACTCAACATAAATTTGATGTTCATAATTTGACCAATGACCTTGATTTTTTTTTACATTTAAAGGCTACTCTTTGCTGATTTTCTTTTGAGTGGCTTGGGACTTCTTGCTTGCTTCCTATTTATAGTAAGAAGTTTATTTACGTTTAAAGTAAATGACATTTCCCCTTAATTATTGGTTCCTTAACTGCTTAATGAGTCACTTAATTCATTTAATCTTGGAAATTAATTTTCAACTAGAAGAGAAGTTTATGGTAACAAGTGTAAAACACAGCTGTCCTCCATTTATAGGTATTAAAATTAATAATATATTTACCCTCTACATACTACCGTCATAAGCCGTATTATAATATAATAAATTTCATTCCCCCCCCCATAAATAGTAAAATAATATATAAAATTATTCATATTTCTAAGGCATCTATACAAATTTAAACTGATTGTATTAGTATCTAATGAGAGTTTAAATAAAATAGAATTTTGTTTAAGCATTTAATTAGTAAATTAATTAATAATCAATGGTTTACTTCGGTTTTTTTGGGTTAATTAATGTAACTGATTCTCTAAATAATATAATTTTCTTATGAAAACCATTTGATGACTATTTTAATTTGATGATAGAATCAAAATTGTCCTTATTGTAGTGAATTAAGAAATATTTATTTTTGGAATAGAATATTATGTTTTTTAATATAAAGGGAAAATTTGATTATAAAAAATATTTGTGTCATTATAATTTTAATTCATCAAGTTCTTCTTTATTGTAAGTAGAATTATAAAATTTGCCTATGTATTTAAGATGATTTTTAACATCTTATATTTTTTCACTTATCATGAGATCATGGATTATTTAAAATCCTGAGAAGTAATTTCTTGATAGGTCTGCTGCAGTTTCATCATTGAAGAGTTTAGTGAAATCTTGTCTTGAAAAGTTTTTTTTACTCTCTCCATTTTTTAAGAATGTCTTAATGGCTTAATTGTCTATATTTTTAGTGCCTATAATTAGGAAAATTGAGTTAAATAGAATACATAAATATTTTTTTAACAACACTCCAAAATTTTTTGGAATGTTTTTAGTTTCTGATTTATAACTGTGGTGTATGATTTTGTTCTTTTAAATCTTCCCTCTCTTGTTTAAACTATTGATTTAAGAGGATTCTTAAAAATCTTCAGTTGATAATTATGAGCGATGGACTTCTTCTATTTTCACTTATGGTTCATCTTCAACCTTGATATCTTACTTTATATATTTTTTGAAAGAAGAATTGGGATTGATGTAATTCTTGGTGGAGAATTTATATTTTTGATTTTCTTGTTAAATCATTTGTAATTAATATTTGAGAATAATATTTATAACATAAACAATTCTATGAATTCCAATGATTATATAATAACAGAATCATATATAATTATAATATTTAAAATATTGAAATCATATTCATTTTTATTCGCATAATTACAATCCTTATATTAACTCTTATTAGATTTCAAGGGACACTTTCTCAATCATTTGTATATAATTTTCATGATCTTATTTAGAAATCTATTTCTTATTTTAAGTTTAGTTTTTTAAAGCATTATTTTTTATTTATAATTCATGAAGTTCTTTTTTCTTTTATTCTATCATCTTCATTAATTGAATTATTTATAAGTTTTATTCATTCTAAAAATTAAAAATAAAATTATCTTCGACTTTTATTTCTCTCTATGAATTCTATTATGTCATCATTTAAGGAAGAGTATCAATAAAACTACTATTATCAATACTGCAAACAGAATTACGTTTTCTAATCATACTACTTTTTGGACTTGAAAATGATAGTTAAGAATTTCCTAGCTTTTAGTCCAATAAAGTTTTAATTTATGTGATAGCTCAAATATAATGGAATAAATAAAGTACATTTATAATCAGTTTTAGTAAGGATTTATTTACTTATTGTTTTATAATCAAAACCAAATTATCCAAATGATTTTAAACAACATTTTGCAACTACTATCAAATATTTTTAAATGACTTCAAAATTCATTTATTAAACAAATTCTAAAAATATAATATGAAAACAAGAGAAATTCAATCCTTTAATGAATAAACTTTGAGTATTTGGAGTTGAAAAGAATTCCATAAACTTTTTAATTTAAGAAATTTGAGTTGAATCTATTTTAAAAGCAAGTTGAAAGTCTTAGACTAAAGTTTATAAATTTGGTTCCTATGTAGAAGCAGGCCAATATTCATTTGGCATTAATTCATACAATTATTCTAATAATTATAAAGCAGCAAAATCTTTCATTAAGGTCAGTAGAACAATTGAAATTTATAATAATTCACAAGAGTATCCAACTTCTGAATTTCTATACAAAAATATAATTAATAGATTTTCTATATCATCAAATATTTAATTGACTTTCATTTTATTAGTTGAATGGCAAATCCAATCTTGAAATGAATAATTTAACATTTCTTAAGTAATAAAACACTAAACTACAAATAATTGATTACTTTGATTAAATCAGATTTAATTTGTTCAAGATTCTGTTTATATTTCTCATTAGTTTTGGCATTTTTAATTTACTATTTGTATTACTCTTAATTAAGAGATTATTGAAATAGATCAATTTATAATTCTGTTTCTTTATTCCACGACAATTCTAACTGTTCTAATTACTCTTCCATATACAAACAATCAGTTTTGCATTGTAGACACACTTTTTCCTTTTTTAGGGGTTTCAACATGGAGGAAGAGATCTAGGAAGTAGAATTAAGTAGATGGCTACTTTGAATTCATTTTTATTGCAATCAAGACATACTACAAGTCCACATCTTTTACATTTTGATTTGTTTTGTTTGATAAAGGAGAATTCTTTATTACATATGGAGCACTATTTATCCATTAATTAATATAATATTAAATACACAAAAGTTTGAAACAATCAAAATCTTAATGACTTCTCACTTTTGATTCCTCCAAACTTTTCATTCAATAACCCTTTTATTTTAACATAATCATTATAACTCCATTATTTCCTCTAATCTTGTTCATTTAACATGTTTAATGCCTAAAAGAATGAATTAAATATATTACTTAACCCCAAGTTACAAATCTACCTTTGATTCTTAATCTTTCTTCAGCAACCTTTTATCTAATGTGATAATGCACTTTCTTTTCATAAGTACGATTATGTTTTTTTTCCAGATATCTTTTAACCTTCTATTTCCTTGCCATTTCTTTAAGAGATTCATAATTAGTTGATGTACACAACTATTCAACCCAATCTTCAAATTTTAAAGTCTCTTCATCATTCAAAATTTCATCACATAATCCTACTTTGATTCTGAGTAGATCATCCCCTTTTACATAATTTTAAATAAATTCATCTTATTTTTAAGAAGGAATAAAACGCATGTTCAATTCTTCTAAATGATTGTCAACATTAGAAGGAGGTGGTAGATTCTTTGGATAAGAATATTTCTTTTGATTATCTCTTTATAATTGTTCTGCTAGTCTCTCTAAATCTCCCATTAGTTGAACTTCTGATTACTAGGCAGTAGTGTTTTCCTATTAGATGCATACTTTCTTTTTAGGATCTTCATCTAAAATAAATTCATCAAAATTAACAGGGTTTGGTTTTTTAAATTGTAATAACTACTATGGTGAATAGACTTACAATTGAATATCATCCTACTATTCTTCCAACTAGTTCATTTTTAAACAGAATCATTACCATCTCTTTATCAACTCTATAATAAGGCTCTTCATATGTGAATGAGTTCTCTTTCTCAAACTCTATATTCTCTAATTTGTCACATGACACTTCACTCAACTCTTTGACTGTATTCATTTCTTGAACAAGATTTTTATTTTAGTTTATAAATCTTTTTATTTATCAAAACCCTTATAAATATGTAAGAAAATTCATTGAAGAATGATAACTTATGATTAAAAATTCATATTAGTATATATTAAAATCAAACCTAAAAAGAGTTCACATTAGTATTCTTTATCATTAATTTTTAATTTTTAAATTAATCAATTAAATACCAATGGCAACACTTGTAGAAGAATTTCAAACTATTTTATAAGAAATTGACAATGCTAGACTAGATTCAAACAATTTAGAAACAGCTTTATTAAAATTGTTAACCTTCAGTATATTATAATCATTATAGTAAAAGATTCAAAATCTGAGGAGCATTTGAAACACAAGGAAAGTTCATATAATAAAATATCTCAATTGTATTGCAAACAAAACAAACCACAATTAGTATTTCAAATCATGAAAACACATGATTTTTCTGGATTCAATCAAACAAGAGCTGCAAAAATTATGAGACAAATGATTGATCAAGTTGCATAATTAGAAGGCACAATTGAATTATAAGTTGATATGTGTTAATTCTTAATTGATTAATGTGCAAGAGACAAGAAGAATTACTTAAAACATAAGATGCAAATAAGATTGGCAACATTATATAATGAATAAGAAAAGTTCACTTAAGGAATTGAAATCATAGATAAGATTGTAATTGAAGTAAGAAAAGCTGATGACAAACATTTGCTTCTGGAAATCTATCTTATTGAAAGTAAATTACATTTTGGATAAACTAATCTCGCTAAGGCCAAAGCTTCATTAACAGCAGCTAGAGCATGTTCAAATACTATCTATTGTCCACCACAAGTTTAAGCTGAAATCGATATGATGGCAGGTGTTCTGTATGCAGAAGAAAGAGATTATAGAACTTCTTATTCTTATTTTTATGAGGCTTTTGAAGCATTTAATAATTTAGAAGACAAAAGAGCTCTAGCTACTCTTAAATATATGTTATTATGTAAAATTATGATTGGAGCTACTGATGATGTCAAATAAATTTTAACAGGAAAGTATGGTTTGAAATATGCAGGCAGAGTATTTATTTATAACTTATTAATATTAGCATTTAGAAGCAATGAAAGCTATATCTAATAGTAATTAAAAGAAATCTCTTATTGAATTTACTAAAATTTTAGATGAATATAGGGAAGAAATAGAAGGTGATAAGGTTATGAGATTACACATCAAATAGTTATATGACGTCTTATTGGAAATGAATCTATTTTAAGTCATTTAACCTTATTCTAAAGTTTAAATTGATTATATCACTTAAAGAATGTAAATTGATGTCGAAATTATCTAAAGAAAGTAATATATAAATTAATCATTTTAGATTATCTGAATTAATTCTAGATAAGAAAATAGATGGAACTTTAGATTAAGGAAATGATTGTTTGATCTTGTTTGATACTGTTAAACATGATAATTTATATCAACATTCCCTTAGTTTGATTAACAATTTGAATGGAGTAGTAGATAAATTATTTGATAGAGTAAAAGTCAAATGAACAATAAATATATATTATAATAAATAAAGATTAATTCCATTATTTCAGCAAATTATTTTGTCAATTCATTTATTTATAATTGATCAAACAATGTTAAACTTTTTATAGATTTCCTCTAAAATTAACAGTTGTAAGATACAATAATAAATATATTAAGAATAATCAAATTTAAAACTAAATAATTATTTTTAAAAATCAATTAATTTTCTATTATCATACTAAAAATATTATAATTATTAGGAATTAAGATATGTATTCAAAAATAATATTAAAATACTTTTTCGAATTCATCAAATTACAACATTTGAAGGATAATCATATATAATATTTAACTATTGTATAATGTTATTAAAATGAAAGATGATATCAGTTTAAAAATGGAAATTGATTTATGAGGATCTAATTACTATTATTGTTTAAAAAAACATAAATATGTGAATAATTATCAATTAATACAATCTATGGCAAATTTAGATACGCTTTATTAAGTTTTAGTGAGTAGATTGGTATTTGTGGTATTCATTTTCTTTGGAGGAAAGAAACGTTTATTTAGGGTGATACTATATTCAGATTTGTAAGGATGGTGTGTTTTAATAGTTTTAATAATAGTTTATTTGGTTCTTTTTGAGGTAATATTTAGTTCATCTGGTTCAGTGATTTATTATCTACTAGTTTGAATTAATTGATTTAAGTTATTATCTATTCGTGTCATTTATGTTTTAAGTTGATTTAAAATAAAGGTATTTGATTTTTTAGAATGTTAATATTATGAATAGTTGGATGGTGTTTTTTTGTTTTAGGAACGATCTTTAATTTCATCTTGTGAACTTGGAGTAGAAGTTTATTATGGAGAAACATTATTACTAGGGGAGTGGAATTGTTAATTGTGAAGAGAGTATATATGGAAATTCTTGTATTTTTGTTTAGATCTTAAATATTTATCAGTAGGTTTTAGAGTATCTAGAAGTAAATTGGCTAATCTTATTTTTCTATGCATGACAATTTCATATAGCTAATTTGGTAATGTGATTTGTTTAATATTTGAAGTGGAACAATGGGAACAATGACAGCTATTCCTACGAAGTTGATTTTAAGAAGGTGTGTATGAGTTTTGATGAAACGAAATTGAATGAAAGGATCTGATCATCATAAAAATATTAATTATTATATATATAGTTTACTAGTAATTGTTATCATCCACACATAAATTATTTCGTACCTATAAGTTTAGCACATTTGGAACACTTATGTTTAGCATCTTTACAATTATCAAGTAGGCATGGAAGGAAAGCAAGAATAGCTGTAATTATTCCAGCAATTAGAATAAACATTACAATATAACTACATCTACCCATTTCATATTGAACATCAGATTCTACTACTTAATTACAATTAGTGCAAAGTAATTTTTCAGTATTTCTAGATTGTGGTACTTTTGGATATTCTGTTTCTTACTCAATAAGTTTATTTCTGACAGAAAGTTCAATTTAACTAGATTTTACCAATTAATAATTCCCCTACGATTGTCCACTTCTAGTTTGCTGATTGTTCTAATCTGATTCAATCATAGGATTCGAAATCATTTTATTATTAATTATTTATATATATAGTTTATCTATTTTAATTGAAAGTGAAAAATGTAATATTTTGATTACTTTATTTATTATTGATTGTGTTTTTACAATTCAATAATCTTTTTCATATTGTTAAATTAAATAAAAAAGCCTTAACTTTCAACAGAATTTAAATTACTTTTCAAAAGACATTTAAACTAACAAATCAATTTTAAACAACACTAACATTATTTTATTATAATTTAATCATTTCCAATGATCAGCATATGATATACATTTTTTACATTGTTTCTCCTTATATGTATGTCCAATCATAGAATTACATACTACTTTGTGTAACTTCTCTGTCTATATTTTCTCACATTTATCATTGTTTTCATAACATACAAACACTTTCCCTTAATGATCCACATATTCTCCATTACATTCTTTGATACTTCTATTAATGCAATCAATTTCCTTACACTAATCCTTTTCATATTAACATCCTCCTTGTTAACAGACATCCTTGTCATTGATAGATTTACAATTATTAATAAATGAACTTCTAGCCTTACACTTTTTATCCCAATAACAAATAGAATCTATTTCTAATGGGTTACTCTTAGCAATTAAGAAACTATCACAAGTAAATTGATCATAAATATCATCACACTTCTCTGGTTTGAAACAATAACCACTTACAAGATCATAAGCACATTAATATAATTAACATTATTCTCTAGCCTGTCCAACATTATTTTAACTTATTTGAATATCTTCACATTTAGTCAATTTCTCACATCTTCCATTCTTTATAAAACAATAATGTGGATTTTAACTCAAAAATTAAGATGCACTAATGCAATTCTATAATGATCTTTCATCACATTCAGCCACTTTGCATTCCGATGACTTTGTCCAAAAGCAATTGTGACTTTCACAAGCTTCTAAATCTATGTGTTCATTGCAATCACATGCTGTTGGATAATCAAGTGCTCCATTTATACAATACAGAAATCCAAATATATAATAAATTATCATTAATTATAATCAAATTTCTCATTCAAAATTCTTCTATTTCAATTAAAATCTTTTTTACATTCATATTTCTATGAAGAAGATGAAGATGTGTGAATTAGTTATAATAACTCACTCCTCCAATATCTTTCTTCTACTTTCTTAACTATATCATAACGCTTATTATTTTATATGTTTTTTAAGAAGCTTATCTCTTTTAATTCAGCTATTTATGGCATTAAAATTCTTTTTATATAATGTAGACACTTGCCTAAATCAAAATTTTATCTAAATACTTTATAAAATTATAATTATTTTCTCAAGATCATTCACATTACATTTTTATTTAGTTATTATTTAAAAATACAAAGTTTGGAATTCTTAGTTTTCCCATTTTTGACCATTAAATCACAAGCTTTTCAGTTTTCTTATTTAATTTCAATATCTTCATCAGCTATAATAAAAAATTATCAAAAAAAACGGAGAAATCTCTTTTAAAATTGAAAATTGCATAAAATTTATATAAACTTTTCTGTACAAAATGATTTAAATTGGATATTTGTGTATTTATGATGCTAGAATAATTTACAAGAAAATCTATTATTTTATTTATCATAAGATTTAAAAATACTGTATGCCTTGCTAATTTTAACATTTTATGTCTCTGATTTTATTGATAAGGTAATAGTTTTTGTTATTCTATGACTAACAACAATAAAAGAACTCATTTATCTTGATTCCATTTATTAATTTATTAAAATTCTGATCGTTATGGAATAGGAAATAAAAAAGCTTGAATACCTCAACTATATAAGAAATACTGTTGATGTAATAGATTTATGAAAAGAAAGTAGTGTTAAAATTTCAATTAGATTAATTACTTGAATACAAAATATAATTATTAATAGAGGAATCAAAATAAAAGTTATTGAATTACAAAATCTAAAAGATTCATTATCAGAGAATTAATTTGAATATCTTGTCCAAACACAAGAGTTTTTTAATTTAGATCTGTAAAAATAAAAATTGGATGATGAAAAGGATAATGAATTATAGAAGGTAAAAACATAGTACTAGATTGATTTATAAAATATTCATCAAAACAAATGAAAAATAGGGATTTGATAATTGAATAAATGAAATAAGAGATTAGAATGTTTGAACAATTCTCACAATAGAACCTTGACAATTAAAAAGTATAATTCCTATCTTAAATCATTGATGTTACCAATAATTACTCGTTTAATTATGAATTCAAATATAATATAATTATTACTTATTTGTGATATTTAAAAAAGGCTTATAATATATGAATTAAGATTTGAATTAATTAGAAAATGAAAATTAATCGGAATCTGCTAAAAATAGAATTTATATATTTAATGAATAACAGATAATTACATATATATAAATATCTAAATTAAATGAAATAAACTATACTATTTCTAATTTTTGAAATAGTCTTTGTGTCAGCTCAGTTGTGCACTGAAACAAACTCCATCTTGGACTTTAAGTTTAAAGCAAATAGTCCTAATACATAAAATAAGGAATGGAATTATCAATCAATAACGTGTATTAATTAATAATCTAAATTTAGCATTTGAATAGTGTAAATAAGGAATAACATCAGAGACTAAAAATTTTGATGTTTCTTAGGTGAGCCTACTAAACCCCAAAATCAGTTTAGATGTTGAAGACATGATTTAGTTAGTGATGGATAATACTTCAGGAGCATTGGCTTAATATAAAACAGATTAAATCAAGTTGACATCCTGGGGAGCTACCAATATTGCAAGATATCAATCTGTGTATTTCACAGTTGGACTGGCAGAGCATCATTTCGATTTTTAATCAAAAGCCCCTGATGCAGAAATTCAGGTTTATTTCGTTTAAGATTAAATCTATTCATAATGTGATAGTGAACCTCTTTATGCAGTATTATCAATTCCAATCTATGGATTGACAGAGATATAGGATATTAGATTTGCCATAAACATGAATGTCACAAAAAATCTTGAGTAAATTGTTGATTTCAATTTTAAATAAAATATACTTGGAGCATACACTTCAGATATGACTAGCTATGTATCTTATAAAGCACCACTCAATATTCCGTAAATATATAATCATATTAAATCATAGACCATGCGGAAATACTAATTGGTTTGTGTTAACATAGCCGTAATTCATTAAATTGCCATTGTTGTAAAGTTTACTTGGATTAAATCCAGTAAATACTTTATAAAGAACTTTATCAGATGGAACATACTTAAATTTCAATAAAGGAGTAAGATTTTGTTATAATTCTTAATAGAGATTCATTTATGAAGGTGATGATGATATGAAAGATTATGATGATACTGTAGAATGGGCTGCTACATGGGTTGCCTCAATCATTCCATGCGTATTTTTTGCATTGATAGTTTGTGTCTATGGTTAATATGAACTTTCAAATATTGGAAGATTTAAGAGACCTGAGGTTAAATAACATGAAGGTGTTGAATAAGAAGCATTACACCAGGATCAGGATGATGCTATGGAAAATAAACTTGCATGACATTATTTTATATTTATTGTCAAATTTACCAATATTTATTTTTTATTACAAATCCCTCAACATTTATGGACTAAGCAAAGAAGACTCTTGTCAACCCAGAGACAAATGTTTATAACTTGAGTGGAAAGACTCATCCAAAAACATCAGGTTTTGTGGCCAAAATTTATTTGAAGAAATTTGATGTTGTGGAAATACATGCATTAGGGGAAACAATATCAAAGGCAGTAAGAGTAGCAGAATAACTTTAACGATAGAGTAACTGTAATAAAATAATACTTAGATTATGTGACAATTGAAAAAATCAATACATTCACTCAGAAATTTGATGATGATAGATAAAAAGTCAAGATTGTTGTTACCTTAAAAGTGACTGCTGACGGAAAAAAAAGAGTCAATGAGGAGATTAAATAATGATATTATTATAAGTATACCAATAATAATTTATCTATTTTCTTCTTTTATTCATGAGATTTAGTAAAAATAAAAGATTATTAATTAAATATGATTCCAAATTAGTTAGAATAGGTAGAAACACATATTCATGAAGAATTCATAATTGAAAGATGTGTAGGGAAAGGATCTTATGGTATAGTATTTAAAGCAATTGATCGCAGAACCAACAAAAAATATGCTATAAAAAAAGTATTAATATCTAATTGTTATCAGATTACTGGAGCATTTAAAGATAAGATTGATGCTAAAAGAACTGTTAGAGAAGTGAGTTTTCTGTATTAATTATCTCAGCATAAACATGTAGTTAAATTAGAAAAGGTTATCAAATCATAAAATGAAAATGATCTCTATTTAGTTTTTGAATATCTAGAATCAGATCTACATAAGGTATCTTATTCATTATATAATTAGGTAATCCATTAAAATACAACTAAATTATAATCTATTCAACAAGCTTACATAATGACTTAAATTCTTTTAGTCCTACAATATATTCATTCTGGAGGATTAATACACCGAGATCTAAAGCCATCAAACTTCCTAATAAACAAGTAATGCATTGTTAAGTTAGCAGACTTTGGTTTAGCTCGTACTATTTATTAATTAGATGAGAGTATTTTTATTATTAAATCTTTAAAAGCAAATCCTGTTTTAACTGAGAATGTTGCTACTCAATTTTATCGTCCTCCAGAAATCCTCTTTGGTTCTAATCACTATTCCTCTTCAGCTGATATGTGGAGTGTTGGCTGTATTTTATTTGAGATGCTTACTGGCAAAGTCATGTTCAAAGCAGAATCTTTTTAGAATTAAATTAAAAAAATTATTGAATTTCTAGGACTGCCAAATTACTCAGATATAAGTTCGTTTAACTTGAAATACCCTGAGCAAATTCGAGCCTGGTTATCTCTCGAAAATGGAAGGTAAAATACTGCCTTTATATCAATTCTTGATACTTTGGATCCAAATGCTAAAGATTTTATATTGTAATAATAGAATTTTTGATTTTTTTTCTAGAAAATGCATTAGATATAATACTTAATAAAGAATGACTGCTTAATAGGCTTTATAGCATCCTTACGTTAAAAGTTTTACAGTATTATTTCAAGAATAATTTAGAGGTAATTATTAAACTATCAAATTAAGATTTTAAATTTACAACTTTAAAGAATGATGATTAGTAGTATTCAGTAAAAGAATACCAAGATATTTTATATAAGTTTCTCAAATGTAACCATGGAGATATCTATAGGTTCAAAAGAGAATATAATCAAAATGTCTCACAACAAGTAGATTAAAATCCTAGAAATATCATTTAAAATCCAATTAGAACTATCTCTTAATATAGTCGGACAGTTCAAAAGACTGAATAGGCCAATCAAACTTTCTTTGGACCACATCTTATAACTTTAGGCAATCAAGTCGCATCACCTAATGCTCTCGGACAAGTTTAATTATAGAATAACCTGACAATTTTTGAGGAAAATAAAAATAATTAGTTTCATACACCTATAGTTAGTAATAATTTCAGATAATCAAATAATTTCAGATAATCAAATAATTTAAGATAATCAATTAATTTTAGTATTTAATAAGCATAATGCAAAGGTGGTAGAAGATTATCACTTTAAACGAACTATTCTTAAGATTCTAATTTAGATCACTAAATTAATTAATAAAATAATCAGAAATAATAGAAATGTGAACATTTTATTGAGAAGAAATAACCTAAGTGATTTAAATCAATAAGAAAATTTAAAGAAATATTTTATTCAATTTATTTTTATGAATTTAACATAATTAGAGTCCATATTTTAATCATTAAATTCTCTTAAAACACCTCCATCATAATGGACTATTGACTAAGTTCGTAATTTTTGTGATCATTATAAACTTGAATGGGCCAAAGAAATTTTAAGAGTATTATATTTGATGCTTATAATTTTTAGATTCATAATAATAAACAATTAAATGTAGATCATCTACTTATAAATAATGTACTTGGTGCTAAATAAAAAAGACATCATGATAAGGTTTAGGATAAAATCTCAATTTTAGAAGCTTAAGGATTATAGAATGATATTATTAAAGAAGTTTGTTTGGCTAATCAATTCTTTTATAGAAATTTCAACGATAAAAACATTCATTATCAAATCATTAAATTGAAAATATGGTCATTTATTCTCAATATATATGAGGCTAATCGTTTATCACTTAAAAGATTATAAGGATTGCATAGAAGTAGAATTAGTACAAGAGGAAAATGTTGTCGATGTTCTGGACCAGAAGGAAAATGTACATGTGAATTGCTATAGGAAATATTGTAGTAAATTACTTGTTATATTAAACAAATATTTATGGCAGATAAAACAATTGAACATAGAAGAAATAATGATATCTACATTAAATCAAATTTGATTAAACTTTTATTCACTAATATATAATATTTGCCTAAAGAACCTCCTCTTTTTTGGGATACTGAATAAGTAAGTGTTCTATTAAAAATTATTAAATTGGATTGTTTAGATTTACTTTTTAAATAAAATCTAATTGATGGATTTGTAATATCTGTTTTAGGGAAATGTCCATTTACAGAAACAAGTTAATTGCTCAAATTATTTGATTTTAATTTATAATATAATACAAAAATTCAAAATGTTAGACTTTAGACTCATTCTAAACTTACTCAACTTTAAAAATATACATATATTCAAAATGGGTTTTTAACATTATTTTACTTAGCCAATACATTGAACCAAACTATTTATAACTGCTTAGAAATAGATTAATTTTAAACAGAGGGATAACAAATTAGTCATTTTGATTATTTTGATTTATTCTATTTTAATGTAAAATGTCCTTAAGTTTGGAAGAAATCTCCAGATAAAAAAGCGTAAACTTCAGATGATTTGGAAAATTTTAAAGTCTTCAATTTATAAGATGGTCGTCATGAATCTATTGCCATAGACGCTTTTAGATCAAATTCTGTAGGTATTTAACAACATGTTAAAACTAATATGGATTTGTAGAAAATTCAAAAGGCAAATTCAGGTATTGAAAGCAGTGTACGTTAAAGATAGGATCTGATTTATTGTTAGAAAGAATTAGAGTAGAAAGCATAAAATATTTCACCTGTTACAAGTATTACAAATGAAACAGCTACTACTGAAGTGACTCCTTTAATTGATTCTTCAAAAAATTCAGTTGAAAACTAAAAACATATGTAAGAATCAGTATTTTTTACATAAAAATAAGAATTGCAAGAGAGTGTATATTTCTCAACACCTTAATAATAATAATAATAATAATTGTAAGAGTCAGTTTATTTTTCATAATAAGATAATAAACCTATGCAAGAATCTGTGTATTTTTCTTAGACAGATCATCAAAAATAAATGTAAGAATCTGTAATTTTCCCATAAAAAGAGTAAAAATAAATGTAAGAATCAGTATATTTTATTCCTCCAAAATAATAAATGTAAGAATCAGTTTATTTTCCATAATAAGATAAGTAAGGGATGGAAGGATCTGTGTATTTTTCTAATCAAATGTAAGCTTCAGTAGCTTTTCCTGAAAATCAAAATTAATAAATGCAAGAATCAGTAATGTTTTAGGATCCTAAAAATAACAATTTAGGTAAATCAGAAATGGTAGGATAATCAGTAATGATGGGGTAATCTACATTTACTAATAATAATATCTCTAATAATAAAAAACCAAATATTAAAAATAATTATTAAGATCCTATGGGTTAATCCATAAATATAGAACAAATAATAAAGGAAGTATAAAATACAGAAGATAAAAAAAAATAGCAAAAAAGTATAAAGTTAAAAGTTTCTTTTTAAGAATAAGATGATAAAAAGAAAGGAGAAATTTAAAATAGAACACCAACTAGATAGAAAAGAATTAAATTAATTACATCTATTGAATAAGCTTCTTTATAAAGTGTAATAATAAATCCATTTATTTTAAATCTCAGTCATTAAATGAAGATAAAGTCTGAGTAATTTCATAAAGTATAATAATTAATAAATTACAATAGATATTATTAATAAGTTTGATTGGTGCAACTTTCGGTAGAAGTTAGGATAATCAATATGTTTTGTAAGATTAATCCAAGATCTCATCCAAACATGCTAGAATTATAGTTGTAAATGGTATATTTATAAAATAGAAAAGATAGGTTTCAATTATAGGATTTAGGTTCTAAAAGAGGGACTTTTTTAAATGCTAATAAAATGAGGTTAAATAAATCTATGGTATTTTATATTGGAGACAAACAAGCTTTTTAAATTTTAGAAGTTAACGAGAAGGAGGGAAATTTAACATTTGCATTTGATAAGGAATTAATTGATACAAAATAAGTTAATTTAAAAATTGGAGAGACTTGGTGTATAGGAAGAGATTTAAAGAGAACTCATTATTAATTTATAGGATATCCAATTCATCAATTATTATCTTAAATTCATTGCATAATTTCTTATGTTTAAAAAGATGGAGAATCAAAATTTATTATAGATGATCAAAATTCAAAAAATGGTACATGGTTAAGATTAAGCGATAAGAAATTACTCAGTGAACCTTAGTTGTTATTGAGAAATAGTAAATTTAATTTGGCTTTTGAGATACAATATGAAGTGATTGATGTATATTATTAAAATAATTAATGAATAATAAAGAAAAATAAAGCACATGGATATAAAAAGAAGGACATGAAAATCTTGAAAACAGTATATTAGTTAATGTCAATACAGGGGAACATAGTTAACCAACATATCGAATAAAAGCCAAAAAAAATTAGAATAAGCAAGCATGTCATTGTAGCATCTTTTGATAGACAAAGTTTCTTATAACTGATTTTAAATGATATTATCTTCATCAACTATATTATTGATATTTTAACTATTTCATGATTTTTATTGAGATGAGATTCAAATATGTCAAAGGACAAGTAAAGTTTTTATCTTACAAATAATATTTTCCAATCATTTTTAAACTTTTAATATATATTATATGATTAGTTAAATAAAATACATTGAAATTTTATAGGTAGCTTGTAATTTTCTATTTTATAAAACATACATTATTTTCTTTCATTTTTAAGAAACCAAAAAAAACAAACTTTGCAATATATTTTTATATTTTATAACGTATAAGTGATTCAGCTTATTCTAAGAAGTTGTTATACAACATAATATAGTTTGTCTCTTGTTATTAAAATTGTTTTTTATTCTTGTATATTTTCATCATTAACAATTAATCTAATAAAAAAAT
Source organism: Paramecium biaurelia (assembly GCA_000733385.1). NCBI lineage: Eukaryota > Ciliophora > Oligohymenophorea > Peniculida > Parameciidae > Paramecium > Paramecium biaurelia. The sequence continues at coordinate 78,414 of JPFL01000044.1, forward strand.
TAAATATTCAAAAAACTACAAATTAAATTTAAGATTGTTAACTCTATTAATGAAATATATATCTGGCTTTGATTATTATTCTTGTATTTCAAAATTCAACCTGACTTAATTTGTTAGACATGGATTTGAATTTAAGAAAGAATAAACAGGTAGAGTAATAATTTGAACTTTATCCACACAGAATTTAAAGGAGGTTGTGGAGGCAATATTGTAATAATAATGATATCAAATTCTATTACATTGGATTGTCTCCTATCATATCTGTGTCTTACTTTTTTTTCATTGATTTAATATAATTATGAACATTAAGAGATAATTATTATTATTTCTTAAAAATATACTACATTTTAAATTTTCTCACTTCCAATTCATAAGCTCATGCTTAAGTGTCTACAGGATTCATACTCTGTTAACTATTTTTAATAGTATATTTTTTTTTTCATTAAAATATGTAGACATTATATCAAACTCCATAATTCATCTCTGAAAGGGATTGTCTATTAAAATGTTGATAAAACCAATTCCTTAGTTTTTGAATTGATGAAAGATGTTATTTAATTTAATAAATATAAAACAATGAAGGTCTGTAAAACAATTCTATACTTGGCTGTAATCATAGTTTGTTTATCAGCGCTTACTGGAATCTATTTAGGGAAACCAAATAAAATTGCAAGAGGTTTTGATAGTGACTGTAATAAAATCATTAATTCAAACTACTAGCCTATGCCTGTGGAGTAGATCCAGGTTTAGAAGATTATCCATACGCTTACTTTGTTAATCCTGTTCCAGAATATAAATATAGGATTGTATGTGTAAAATAATGTCCAACAGCTGACACATAAGAGTTAGAATGTGCTCCAAATACTCAGATACCTGATTGCAAAAAATAAACAACGGTGTTACACCCTGAAAAAATGGTTAGTTGTTATGAGTCATTTGAATATTAAGGAAATGTTTGTATGCCCACATCATTAGAATATTATTAAGGAGTCAAAGATTTTTCATCCCCTGGAATGATAGGGATGATTATTAATGATTTAATGTAAACATGGCATATCATTGCATTAATAAGTTGTTTCATAATATTTGTTTGCACAATCTTATTGGATTAATTAAAAGCTAATACAACATATGTAGTTTGGGCACTCTCTTTGTTTTCTTTATTGATTGTTGGTATTATTGGAATCTTTTTCATTTCTTAATGGAATTTTGCAAGAAATTATGAAACTGAATAAGCTATAATTAATAATTTTAAGGTGGATGAATAATACATATAAAAAATGACTAATAAACCTAATCAAACTCTTAATTTTATATTTGGAATCATTTTTGTAACAATATTTTTGTATGGAATGTAATGGTTATACAAAAATTCTGATAGAGTTTAAGATTTAGCAGATATTTTTGAATATGTTGAAATGTTTATGGCAGATAATCAATTTTTATTACCTTTAAATTATGTATTTTTAGGATTTTTAATTTCTTTTTTATTACTTTTATTGCTTACTTGTGTGTAAAAATTATTTATCATTAAATTAGGTTTCTAGGTTCAACATTTAAATTAAAAGATGATTCTAATTTAGGTCCATTTGAAAAAATTAAATTAGATACTTTAATTACAATTTCTACAAGTTTAGTTATTATTTTTGTAATATGGATTAATAATGTTATCAATGGATGTTATTAATCAATTATTTTTAGCAATTTTAAAATATGGATCAATAATATGATTATTCGTAATTAACCATTAAATAGAGATCCTCTTGAATTAGGTATGTTGATACTCTATTGTTCTAATGCAATATAAAATTTAAATTTATAAATTATTAGCAAGATCTCATTTTTATTATTGTTTTCTCCAATCAAATTGATATTAGATTTTATTAAAGATACAGTTGATACTATTTTTAAGATAAAATGTAATCCATTTAAATAACTTTCAAGTAATCTATTGATGTATTATTGAAAAGCACTTGAAGAAGTACTTTATTATGAAATTGATCAAAATCAAGATGATATGAGTCATGCAGTTAACAATATTAAAGATTCTCTATAGATTAATGAAGATGGGGATTCCTTAAATACCTTTGAAATTATTAGAAACATAAATGATTTCTTTTTATTTATCGTAAAGGTCTTTGCTTGTCTTATTTGTGTAGCCCTATTTTTGGGGATATTATTAATCATAAATTTAATAAAAGAATAATTTCCATTGCTTTAATAAAGTATTTAAATTAATCTATATTAACCTCTTATACCTGCTTTTATTGTTGGAATCATAGGGTATAATAAATTATAAATTTTATAGATACTAAGTGGCATAAATCTATTTCTGTTAATACTCTGTTGTTTAATGTTTTGGATATGTCTATATTTCTGCTTAAACGAAGACTTAAATTGATTATTTGAATTATAGATAGAATCACTAAGGAGCTGAAAATCAAATATTGGCAGAATACTAATAATAAAACATGCAAAGTTGGAATAGATACTAAAATTTGAGAATAAAATTTCCTGTATTTTAATAATTATAAATTTATATTAGGAATTAAGATAAATGATAGAAAGAACTTTATAAAATTTCTAACAAGCTAATCAGAATAATGGGGTTTGAATAAATAGAAATATCATTGAATATTATATTGATTTCTAAGTTAAGTTATTTTTTTTAATATATGCTGATTTATGTAATAGAGAATATTAAGTTTATAAAATGTATATGAATTATAAAAATATTATTTTTAAATATGATTGGGACTGAATTTAAGATAGTTGATGGCTATGTGGTAACAGGAAAATTCTTGGGATCAGTATTATAAATGTTTATTAGGGTGCTTTTGGTTCTGTTTATAGAGGATATAAAGAGAATGATCCTAAACAGATTTGTGCTGTTAAAGTATTGCCTATGATTGAAGCAACAAATAATAAAAACTTTATGAAAACAATCAAAAGAGAAATAGAAATATTAGGAAAAATAAAGAGCTAATATATTGTATAGTAACAATAACATTTAAATATTAAGAATGTATCACGCAGCAAGAACAGCACGCAATTTTTATATATTTTTAGAATATTGTAATGGAGGAAATCTAAGAGAATTGATGAAGTAAAAAGGAGGATATTTGTCAGAATAAGATGCTCTAACATACTTTAAATAGATTGTTGAGGGTTTTAAAGCAATTTATTAAGAAAATGTAATGCATAGAGATATTAAACCAGCTAATATTTTATTACACAATGGTAATAATTAAACATTGATTTAATAGGTGTTGCTAAGATAAGTGACTTTGGTTTTGCTAGAATTGTGGATGATATGGAAGGATAAGACAGATTTACTCTTTTGGGAACTCCTTTGTATATGACACCCTAAATTTTAGAATAGAGTAAATTCAATTCTAAATGTGATATTTGGTCTTTGGGAATCATGTTTTATGAAATGCTTTATGGTCATACTCCTTGGACTGCCAATAGTTAGTTATCTTTATTGGATTAGATCAAGAAGAAACCTTTAGTATTTCCTGAATAACCAAAAAGATAATAAATTATAAAGGATTTAATTTCTTAGATGTTGATCATTGATGAGGAGAAAAGAATTAGTTGGTATGATATTTTTGAACATCAATTAATAAAAAGTAACAGTTAAGAGTTAAAGAATAAATTGAATCTAATTATTGATAGTGTGTAAGATACTCTTGAGTAATCTGTGTAAGTCAATAGATTTTATATTGATAATAATCTTGTCTTGGAATAAGGAAAGTAGTAACAAGAATTATTTGAAGTTAAAGAAAGTGATGAAGCAGGTACTCCAGCAGATAAGGATATTGGATAATAAACATTTGAAGATCTAAAAGGATTGACTTATAATGACATTATGGAAGTTTAGACTAAAAAATTATAAGAATAAATTACCAATAATAAAATAGATGCTTATTTAACACTATAAAGAAATATTGGAATATTTGTTAATTTATCAACTAATTACATTTTTGATTTATATAAAGAGTAACTTATCAGTATTCCTACTCATTTATTTTATAGAATTCTCTTTATTCTTTAGAAAAAGTAGATGATTATCTTTGAAGATCTCACAAATATCATGGCCAGCAAGGTACTCAAACTATAATAATCTCTAGATTTAAATTAATAATGGTTTTACAGATCAAAATTGGAAACTTTATAAAAAAAATAAATAATATTTTACAACACTTAAGGCCATTAAAACAGATAAATATTATATCAAACCATATTATGAAGAAATAGCCAAAAGAACCTAAACATATTTGAATAATTAAATAACATAAAATAAATTAAATGAATAGGAATAATAAGATTTAAATGAATTCTTATCAATTATGGCTAATGGTTTAATTTAAGATCTAGCCTTTAATTCAGTTTATGAAAAGACAATGAAAATTACATAAAGATTAATGTATGAACAATTATGTTAATAAAAAAAACTAACAGAAAATAAGAATTTCTTATTGGCTCTTAGATATTTAGTCTTGTGTTTAAGTCCTGAATTGTATTTTAGATAACAAAAAGAATTTCCAGATTTTAATAAATTTTATGAACATTATAATAATTTAGAGATGGAATAGCTCCTAGAAGAACTTCATAAAGAGTTCTCTTCATTTTGATGAAGATTGATATTAATAATAATATATCATCCAATAATATAATGTTAAAATAATATATGAATAACAAATGTACTAAAATTATTTGATATTTATATCAATATTTCATCTTCTTATATCCTTACCAACAAAGATTTTCAATTTTATAATTATGATTATTTACATATTATAAAAAATAATTCATTAAAATAAATATTTATAGAAATTCTACAAAAAATACTCTTCTTACAAAGAACATTTATTTGAGGTAAAAGATGAAGATACATGATTTTAAAATTGATAGAAAAGGTACTTAATTGATGGCTATCAATTACTTAGGATAGGATGTTCTGTAAATTCTATAAAAAACATAAACTAACTAATGTTGTAAAAAGTCTCAATTTAAATGAAAAAATAAATTAAATAGACTAGTATTGATTTAGTAGATGTAGCTTTAAGGAGTAGATGAATTGGATATCTTCAATTTGATTAATAGAGATTAATAATGAGAAAGTGCTGTCTAAATAATAGAAAATTCCAACATCTGAAAAAATGTAATTGTATTTTAATTGAGATAATAATCCATATTAAGAAAATAAACCACTTTAATGTAAGTCCTTGTTATATAGATCCTAAATACAAAATAAAAATGAATTTAATATCGAAATAGCATTATCTAATTTAGATTAGAAGTGAATTAATATAAAAATGCAAAAGTTGGAAATTGAAGATAAACTAAACTAAAAAAACTCAGAACTTTCAAAATTTAATCGGAATATGATTATTTTCAAATTTAGATAAGAGACTGTCAAAAAAAGATTTAAAATTAAATCTATAAATATATTAAATAACTGTTTTTGAGTTTTGAAAATTAGATATTGATTAACATGAGCTATTTTGAATTAGATAAATAGTTTAGATGATAAAATAATTAATAAGATAAATAGATCATATAAATTTAATTTAATTACATGAACAAATTAATAATAAAAAATAGAGTTTGAAGGTTTAAGGAAGAATAGGAGATTAACTATATAATTTATATTAATAAATAACAAAATTTATTTGTTTAAGAGGTTTTAATAATTTGAAACTTAAAAATAATTGTCAAAGAATATAAAGGTTAATAATGATATCAAAAAACTATAGAAAAAAATATAAATTGTAAGATGTTATTTTGTTTAAAAGACATGATAAGGTATCAAGATATGCTTTTAAATACTGATTTAAGTAATTAAGGATTTTGAAGAGATAGTATAAATTAAATTTCGCTATAAAATCGAATTCCTAATCTTAGATTATTAAGTCTATAGAGATTAGAAACAAATATTTTAGTAGGAATGAATTTAACCAATTTTAGATTCAAGAATTATGGGTTTTTATATGTACAGAAGTATCATATCTTAATTCATATACATTAGTCAATATGAATTATGTAATTTTATATTTAATATAATTAAAATCTACATACAATGGATATGCATCCAATCATTTCTACATCAAAATAAAAAGCAATTAAGTATAAAATAATTTTCATAAATTGAGTTGCTGTAGTTGGAGATAAAGGAGTTGGTAAACATTAATTAATTGAAAAAATGCTAGATGTTGAAACAAAGGTAAATGACAGAGATATAATGTCAATTGATTTTTTTATATCATATATATGGATAGGGGATTGCTAATATTAAACAATACATTATTGGGTAGTCTCTTTAGATTCAAATTAATAACAGTATATTTTTATTAATAAGTAAGGTTTAAGTCTATACCATTTATTCCTTAGAGTGATATATACGTTATCATGTTTAGTTTACACCAGAACAGAAGTTTATTCAATGCTCTTCATGTTTGGTTTTAATTAAGTTCCTAAAAAAGGAATGCTTAATTTATATTTTTGGGATCTGATAGTGGACAATTAAGATAATGTGGTTCATTCAATGACATCATAAAAATAATAAGGAATAAAATGATAAGATCTTCTCCTAACTTAGAAGAAATTTAGAATGAATCGACTTTAAAAGAAATTAGAAAAACCATTGCATATGTTGATGATTTTATTGATGAATCACTACCAGAAAATGTGTAATATTTAGAAATCAAAGATTATGAACATTAGCCATTCAAAAGAGTTCTAATTAGCTCCATCTAAAATGTGATCAGCAATGAACGATAATAATTGTATTCAATTAGTGCACCAATATCTCCAAATATAATTCCTTAATTGTAAAAGTCTGTTTCTGAATATCTACAGAAATCAGGATTTAATGAAAAACCAGACGATTAAAAGAGTGTTAAAGAGAAGAGACAATCAGAAATAGTTCAAACAATTAGAATAGACTATTCATTAAATATTTAACCTATTTAAACAACGATGAATCCTAGTCTTTTAACTTTAGAATAGAGCAGCTGTTCTTAATTAGCCAAAAAAGAAACAGGATTTTGTTGCTAATTAATATGAGTAATAAAAGAATTGATTGATTATACAATATGTTTCAATTGTAATAAATTATTCAAATAATTTTTATAATGGAGTAAGATAGTATCACTATTCTTTCATAATCAAAAGAAAGAAGAATTAAGTATTTAGTAATCATTATTCAGAGTTATTTTAATTGGAGATCAGAGTGTTGGTAAAAGTAGACTTCTTGAATAACTATTAAATGTTGAATCCAAAGTCAATGACAAAGAAATCTAAACTGTGGATTTTTTTATTTCTCGTGTTATTTTACCTGATAATTCAGAATAAAAAATATTTATATGGGTTACAACAGGTGAAATCAAAAATATGTAACATAATATATAATCATTATAGAAATCTTATTAGAGCCTTTTTAATAAAGAGTCATATATATGTTATAGCATTTTCTCTTAATAATCCAGTGTCTTTTGAGAATGCAGTTAACACATGGTTTGCTTAGTGTTATAAGAATGCCAGAGAAACAAATAATTATTATTATTTTATTGGTACCATGAGTGATAAAGAACATCTTTGCGGATCTTATTAGGACATTATCTAAATAATTGCAGATAAGTGTTAAGAACTCAAAATGGAGAAAAATGCATAGTAAGTACCATTTCCTACAGATAAAGCCTACATAAGATAATCAGCAAAATGGAATGACGACAATATAATTGAATTTGCAAAAAATAAATTACCAAATAATGTGTAATTTTTTTATAATAATTAATTAGATTTTATTCAGAAACATCAGCCTTTGTAAAAACAGGGCTTGAAAGGAGTTCAAGCATTTTTATTAGATTATTGTAAGCTGCTGTTAAGTAAGAGTTTGCAAAAGATGGAATAGAACCTATTATTGCCCCATCAAGAACAGCTTCAAGATTTTCTATGACATAATTGTAAGTACCAATACAAGTAGCTGTTCCAATATCATCTGCAAGATAATCAACTTAGACAGGCAGTTTATAAGTAAATATGGCAAAAGACCCTGTTCCATTTTTATCTTTTGAATAAAAAGATTCAAATATGTCTTCTATGGCTGAAATTAAAAAGGAATAAAATCTATGTTGTATGATTTAATGAAATATATATTTAAATTTTTTTAACTTTTTTTTTTAACTATTTGTTCTAATCCAAAACTCAAAATGATATATGTTTCAATTCATAAACATAACATTTCTATTGGGATAAAAGTAATAAAAAGATAAATGTATCTTAATATCATTAAAATGAAAAAATTTTATTTAAAAATTAATTAAAAATTAAAATTATTATTAATTTATATGGATTCAATTGATGACCTCACTTGTAAATTAGGCTCACCAAGTTCTGATTAATATACAAATGATACTTTAAGCCCTATTAGTCTTAGAACAAGTGATATATTGAGTGATTTAAAAAAATCAATTGATAACAATAATAAACTTTTTTTTGGATTTAAAGATTATGTTTATTATTTGTATCAAATAATGAGAAATATGACAATCAAAGAAAATTATAGTTATTAGATAGCATCAATAATATTTTTGAGTGAGTACTAAGATAACTCTACATAGAAATTGGAGAATGTTAAATAAATACTTTAAGAGTGTACTAATTTAAATCTAAAAACCTATTTTGTAATATTAAATAATAATAATAATCGTAAACCAATTATTAAAGAAATTAGATAATTGGTTGAATAATTTCCATGTAGTTTAAGTATTATTGATACTGAGATTCATAATATAGATTAAGAATTAGAAATAATTACTAAAGAATTAAGAATAGGATCTTTTAATACTAGATTATTTGTTCATATTTCAACAAATAAAGCAATGAAAAACTATCTTGATGGTCTAATTACTTCTTTGTAAAACTTTGAGAAAGGATTGACTTAAAATGATAAAGTTTATTGGTCTTCATGTAAAACAAATTAAAAGTTTACTGCTGTAGAAATTTAAGAAGATGAATAAGATGAGAAGAAGGTAGGAAAGAGAAATAAAAGAAAATTAATATTATATGGTTTTGCCTTTTTAGTACTTCTTACAATAATTTGTTATTTATTTTATATTGTAATTATAACGTTTATTTAATGAATTAATCTTATTATTTATACTATTTTAAATAATCAATATTATATAATATTTATCAATGAAATTCTGAATATACCTGTTATCTAGGAGTCCAAGGATTGTCAAATAATGATTTATGAGCAAAGTATTAGTAAGCAACAAGAATTATTAAAAGGACAATATATATTATACTAACATAAAATGCTGCAATAACCAGAGAATAGGTACTAGAGTATGTATTTTTTGCGAACTGATTAACTTAAGTAATAGCCTAAAATTATAATTTAAGTATAATACTTATTTTAATCCTTCATCAGGGAAACAATTTTTCTCAAGATATTTAGAGAATTGAGCATTATGTTCTCTAAGTCCATTCTAAAATAGAATTGTAAAATAAAATTACATTTCCATCTACTTCATTTAAATAAACTGCTCCTAGACCTATACATAAAATGGCAATGATCAATCCAATACCACAGAAGAATTTTGGTTAATGGAAATCTGTCATATCAATCCATTAGAAAATCTAGAATTTTATAAAATTAAAATTACTCTATTTTTCATTAAATACAAAATTGGTACTAGGAATAAAAGAATTCCTACACTAATAATAATAATTAAAGACATGGCTTTTTCTGAATTATAGACTCTTTATCCACTCTTAGAAATTTAATCAATATCTTTAGGAGATAATTTCTAACAAACTTCATTAGTATTAATTTGAATTTTTTTAATGGCTTCTAATGCATACGTATCTGTGTTATCTTCATAATTTTGATAGAAAGGCAATTAAGATAGTACATCTGTTAAACCATTTTATTAATAAATTTCATGAGCTGAAAATGTATTCAATGTGATTCTATGGGATTGTAAATCTTTATAATCATCACAACCAATTTCAGGTCTTTTTGCTAGAGGATAATATTTAGCTGATTAAAATTTTGGATTTAATTTATGATTGTAACATGGAGATGAATCACTTTCTCCAATTCCAGGTACTACTTCAATACTAACAATAGGAGATGAATTTTCAAATTATTTAATATAATTATCTGTTCCAATTTTAATTGCATTTCTATCACTTTATCTTGAATTATCTTTAAGTAAACCAGAGAGTGGACAATTTTTTGATTATGGAACACATACATTTCCACATTATTTATATGATGTTTCACAAGTAGCACCTTCTAATGTTTTCCAATCAGTATATAATTTAGTACAATATTCTTTTTATTACCATGTTGTAAATAATTCAGGATCATGAGATTTTACTCTTTTACAATTAGATTTATAGAAACAAGTGAGAGAATGACTGATTTCCCCATTCTCACATATACATCCAGATGAAACTCCATCCCATTAACCTAAATGAGATCTTCCATATTCATCTGGACATTCCACTGCATCATGTGTAAAATGTGATATCATATTAAGTGCTGAAGCAGATGAAGATTAGGTTGCTACAACAATATCTTCTATTGGAGCCGATTACATATTATTTTTCAAAGTTTCGAGTGTGTTATGTGCTCCTTCTGGATTGAGATGTTTCACTTTATAAGCAAATAATAATGCCATAATTAGAAGTATTATAATAAAGAATGCTATTGGTAAGATGTAAAGTAACCAATCTATCAACTACAAATTCAAATTTAACGATTACATAAGAATACTTCTTTGGTTTTACTGCACTAATTGCTTTGTTTGGCATCGGTTATTATTCAATTATTTACTCTCTTTATGGCATGTGTTACACTTTCACTAAATGAATACATCTTATACTTACTTTAATATTCTGTTTCAATTGGTGGTTAGGGTTGATATACAGGTTTTGCTAAAAATAAATATTCATTAGATACTGGGTGTGTTGTTAGTGTAACCAAAGGGTAAGGGTGCTACTTATTACTGTGGATTTATGTACATAGATTGGACATATGAATTGGGTAACATTGATAAATCAAAATAAAATCAATAAAATTAAGATTAAAAGAGAGTATTGTAAATATTGTGATTAAAATTATATTTATGTATGCTCTTTAATATTGCTCAGAATTTATAATCTGGAGTAGTGTTGGCCTTTCTAAAAGCAGGTTTACCACATTCCAATAATGCTATTATTAATTTAATTGATTACCATCCTTGAATTGCATACATTTTGATTCATCCTTAGTTCTTATAACACACTAATCATATTTGATTACTTTTTTACTTCTTTAAATGCAGCTAATTCTCCTGGACATTCTTATTTCAATATAATTGTTCTTGGAGCATTATCATCTTCTCTTGGGAAACTATTAAATGAAAATAGGATGAATATATTACAAAATGACTTTGCTTTCCATTTAAGTTGATCTCTTTTTTGCAGTAGAGAAATTGTATGATCTTGATTCCATTTTAATTAAATATCTAAGATTTAAATTAATCTAAGTAACACACATAAAAAATTTTATTCATTCATTATTTCCTACTCCTAACTGATTTGACTGCCAAATTAAGTGCTACTTTATACAATTGAGAATCAAATGTGTTTGTCTATTTCATTGATTTTCCAATTGCTTTTGTTGTAGCTGATTTTTGATGATGCATTTACTAAGAAGATGATTATCCACTACTCTATTTAAGCATTGTTGATTATTGTGAATTAGTCACTTATCTTGCAGAATGAGTTTATTAATAATATACAAGTTTCTATTCTCCACTTGTATTAATTTATAATGGTTTATCATTAGATTTTGATTTTATATTGATTTTTCTGTTTGGTTCTCGATTAGATAGAGGCTCTTGAATTTTTACTCTTCTAAATTAATTCATTTCTTTAATATTCAATTTTTTTCTAGATGATTATCCTTTAAGACGATTTGTTATTTCATATCTCTAAGTAAGACTACGAGGATCTTATACTAAAGACAGACTGTCAAAATGTACAGTGCAACATTATTTGGAATCTCTAATTAATTTTTTGGCTAAAAGTGTCTACAAATCAGACATGACTTTTAATTCTAATTATTACACTTTTTTTGGAAGTTGTGGACTTTATTATGGTGCTCTTGGAGTACCACACTTAGGTGATTTGAGAAGAGTAGCAATTCTTTATTGATTTGGTAACAAGGTACGATTATTTGGAGATTTGAACTCAACTTCACGAGGAGTCTAAATTAGAAAACTAAAATAGATTACAATATGTAATTAATCAGATTTTTATGATTGAATTTTCTTTTTTGCAACTCCTTTAGGAATAGATGTCTTGAGCATATTAAGTATACTTGTTATACTTGATTTGCGATGCTATATAACTGGTTTCTTTTATAAATTCTATTATTCTTTAAGAGGAGGTTTGTAGTTTTCATATTTAAAATCAGGATTTGTAGATTGCATAAGTTTATATTGTTGGAGCTATTACTTAAAGTTCACAAATTGTGGTTTGGGCTCAATGATGCTGATACCTTCAAGGATCTTCTCACATTTAAACATTGGCTAAGTTCAGAGTGTTCTGTCTTACTTCTTCTGAGGAGCTTGGATCTTAAGCAGTCACTTATTGGCTGGATTATGGCATTGGTGAATCTCCTACTATTCCTTTTGGTGGTTTGTCTGGATTATTTTTGTTCTCTTGAGCTATCAACTTGGCAATTCGAAAGTACTCCAATCTTCTTTTCTTATCATGGTAATAATTCAAAGAAATTATTGCTGGAAGCATGAATAAACGAGGGATATCATTATGGAACTATTGAATTAACAATGAAATAATACTTTATAATATTCACCCAACATATGCAACTTTTCATACATTATATCACATTTATAAACTTTACAAAGCAATTCTTCAGGTGTGTCATACATTATCACATCCTTGTAAAGAATGTTATTAGTAGTACGGTAATTATGTAAGATCTCTGTCATGCCCTTAGTGTAATGGTAATTCTATGATTATGAGTATTTCAAGAACAAAGAATGACGCATGATTTCTATCTTTATAGTATATACATTATTACCAATTAAGGGAGTAGTCTCTTCACAAAAATCACATTTCATTTTGAATTTGTTATATTTATAAAATTATATAAAATAATATTCAAACAAATTTATTCATCTTCACTTTTATAATGGATAAGACTCTCCAAAGAATAATCAGATAAACTTAAAAATAAGTTGATTCCAAATCTAATTGCCAAATTGATCAATATTCCTTCAATTACACCAGAGATCTCCTAGGTGAAGGATCTTTCGGTAGGTTATAATTTCTAAGACCATTAGTGTGTATCGAGGAACCCAAGGAAATTCCTATGTTGCCATTAAGATCCTGAATCTTAAATTCTATGATAATCCATCTTATAAATAAGCACTCAAAAATGAAATTACTCTCATGATGGAACTTTAAAGTCCCAATGTTGTAAGGATCTTAGATGTAAATAAATAAATTAAATTTATAGGCATTATGTGATTAACATGATAATGAACTCTACTTAATTATTGAATATTGTGAAGGAGGTGATCTTCGTCACCTTTTGTCTCATCAACCAAACCAAAGATTTTAAGAATCTGCTGCTGTTGCTATAATTTCCCAAACTATTTAAGGATTATCAGAATTACTACATAAAAATTATATGCATCGTGACATTAAAGTAATATTTTCAAATAAATACAGCCCGATAATATTCTTCTTAAGTAAAATACCTATAAAGTAGCTGATTTTGGTTTAGCTGCTAAAATTCCTCCAAAATAGGTTTTAAGAGGTATTACTTTAAATTTTACTCATTTTAGCCCAAGCAGGAACACCCTTATATATGTCACCATAAGTCTTAGAAAGTAAAGAATATTCTAATAAATGTGATATTTGGTCATTGGGTTTGGTCTTATATGAACTCCTTTTTGGTAGAACTCCTTGGTTATGTAGAAGTTTTGATACTTATTTAATGGAGATTTAAACCAAGCCTTTGTAATTCCCATACGAAATTGAGATATCAGCTAATGTCAAAGATTTCATAAAGAGATGTCTAAAAATTGAAGAACATAATCGTATTAGTTGGCCAGAATTATTAAAGCATCCTATGTTATAATTTTAAGGAAAATTAAAACGATAGGCTACTTAGGAAAGATTAAATTTTACAGTTTTAGAAAGGGAATATTTATACAATATCTAATTAGTATGTGCTTAACATAATTTCTAAGCAAAAGATTTAATGAAATAATGTGGGAAGACTCATATTAATAAAGAAGAATTTTAGAATATGTTGAGAAAAATTATGAATTAAGACAATGATGATATTAGTAAGGAATTATTTGTAAAGTTTGATTAATCTAAGGATGGATTGATTAGTGCATAGGAATTTGAATATCTATTTAGTGAATATGATTTTGCACCTATTAATACAATTGCAGTTTAAATCACTCACGAATTGCAGGCCATTATTAAAATATATTAAATATCATTGAAATAACTATTTTAATAATTAGATTAAGATAATAATGGGTTTCTTGATTATAAAGAATTTGAATTCCTTATTAAAAAAATAGCACCAAAGTTATGTTAAAAAAATATCATTGAAATATTCAAAAATTATGATTAAGATAATGATGGCAAAATAAGTCTAAAAGAATTATAATTTGTTCTTTAGAGTAAGAATTATCAAAAATTGAAAATCATCCTTAATAAAATTCGTGAAACTCTAATGAAAAAATCAGTATCTACTCAAACATTGTTTAGTTAAATAGACAAGGAATAGAAGGGATATCTTAATTTCAAGGATTTTGAGTATTTAATTGGGAAATTAGATAAATTAAACAGATCTGATATATAAGATCTATTTAATTTGTTTGATGAAGATGAGAATGGAAAAATATCTTTAAATGAATTTAATACATTATTAAATTTATGATTTAAAACAATGAATGAATTTATTTATTATTTATAATTGAAATTTATTGTTCAAATAATAAATTTCGTGGAAAAACACTAAATTTAACTAATTTAATTAATGAAATACTATTATGCTTTCTTAATAATTTTAGTTTTTGTATATATCAAAAAGGATGATTTACAAAAGCTTACTGAAATTGAATAAATAGAGGATGTTACAGAAAAGAATAAAAAATTGGCAGAGTTTGTTAATGGAAGATAAATCCATGATTTATTTCTTCTCTATAGTGTGAAAATGATTGATTCTAATCTTAAAGCAGCTTATTATACATTGGAGGATACAGTCATTTCAATTTCAAATACGCCTGCTTTAATTTATAATAGGATTACAAGAGAATCTAGAATTTAAATCAAAAGTATTCCATCTCAAATAAACTTTGCTAATTATTTTGGTGGTGCCACAATTCTCACAAAAAGCAAATAATTAGTTGGAGTAGATAATATATTAGTGGATAATCAAGAAACGTATTTATATTCTAATTGAATTTAGATATATGATTACAGAATGCAATTAAGAGAAATTATATTTTATTATTTGCTTAAAAGAAGAGATCCAATTAGAGACAATTTATTTTATTAATAAAGAATTTTATTCTTCAACAATAAAGAATTTCAAAGTATTATTTTAGAATAATAAATTTTCTCAGGTTTTTGGAAGCATTGTATATCCTACTTAGTCATGGGACTTTTTGTAAGCATTTGAATCAGAAGATATAAATGACTGGTAAAGTTATGAATTTGAATCACATTTCCTTAGATATTTGAAAATAGAAATCATTGATTTTCATCAAGCAGAATATCATTGCACATTAACATAAATAAGGTTATTAGTATGTAATATAAAATTTAGAGTTTTTGGATAAACTGTTATTGGAGATTTGATTTAATCTCATAAAAGATATAAATTACAATTACCTAAAATTGAACCAATAAAAGAGGAAGTAAAATAACCACAAAGAATTAAAATGCCATGTAGTGAAATAATCAATAATTACTCAAGTAATAATAATTCTACATGCAGTTACATTGATTATGTATTTGATTTACAATAATCAAATATTGATGAAATTGATAATCAAAATCAATATTTAGATGTGATTCCTTTCGAATCTAATTAATCCTTATTTAAAGTGACAGCTTAAAATATAATTATTTTATCTCACAACCTTCAATTATTGAAAGAATAATTATAATCAATTCGTAATAATAAGATGAAAGACATGGAAAATTAAAAATAATATGATTACATATAATAATAATTATTATTTGAACTTACACAATAACAAAACATCAATATTAATTTAGAGAAATAAATTCAATAATTAAATTGGCTTACTTATGTTTGTTTAATATGTATAATAATCTTATTTATTGGATTTTGTTGGATTTTGTTTAATAAACAAAATACCTCTGTTAACAACGGAAATTAGCATATTGCTATCTAAAACCAAAAGAATATCCCTGATATTACTACTTTAACTCCAATTTTGATGAATGGGTATTCTAACATGAATGATGAAAATTATCATGATATAATCAAGAGCTAAAGCAATAATAATAACAATCACAAAAATAAGAAAAAAAGCAATTTTGTTAATTGATTTATATTATTACTATTTTATTTAAAGAATTAAAATATTTAATTCATAAAATAATTAATGTTCCCTAGTAAATTGTATGATTTACAATTAACTCCTTCTCTGAATAAGTTTAATTCTGATTTTTAAAGTGCAAAATTGATAGAGTCATTTAAACAACTATTAATTGAAGACGATAAGGAAATAGTCACATCCGCTATGGTATAGTGCTTAAATCAAAAAGTTAGGATCTAATGAAAGCAATTTCATATTCTCTGTATGGTACATGGTTTTATTGGAAAGTATTGAGTGATATTTGTCAAGGTGATGATCTCAACACCATAAGTTAATAATTAGAGAGAAAAATCATTATTTATGATATTTGTGAAGTTGAAGATTTGAAATGCCAAGTGATTAATTTTGGGTACAAGAAACGCATATATTTGGCTCGATATTTAAATTACTTTTATGTTGTGGGCAAAAAGGGTACATCTGAAAAGCATAAGCTTATAAAGGATATCTTAATGGATGTTATTAATGAAATAATAGGATTACCTATCAGAAGACATAAAAGATCTTATTCAGATGCTTTTAAATATCTTTCTGATTAAAAGGATAATCGAACAAATAAAGTGAACATAAAAAATGTTCCTCTATCTCCCTCAAATATATCACGTACAAGTTTACAAATGTAATTGCTTGATGAGATTAATCAAGAGAGTGATCTTCTTTTAAAGGAATGTAATTCTTTGATTAATTCCCCTACTCCTTAGAATGATCTATTGTAATCTCTTAATTTAAATTTACAAGAAGGTACAAATATATTATCTAATGTAAATATTTTAAAATCATTTATAGATAAGATATTTTGGAACTCTAAAGTTTTATGATGAATCTAGATCTTATGGTTTCATAATTATGGACATGGATGGAAGTGATTTATTTGTTCATTCTGATGATCTAAATAAAGCAGGAATGAGTAAGGATTTCTTAAGAACAGCTAAACATGGAAATATAATAAGATTTTCATTTCTTATTCTTGAATATTTTGGAAAGTACAATAAAAGTAGAAAAGCAGTAGATTTATAGTTTATTCAAGGTCAACAATATTTCATGTGATTATTTATATGTATATTTTACTAATATAAGTTTATATATAAAATATATAATCATAACTTCTTATTTCTAAGTTTGCTCAATTTTTAGCTACCATTCTTATCAAAAATATATAAGCTAATAGCGATAATGCAATTAAAAAAACTGACACCAACAAAGAAGTAAGATTAGTAAACATAACTAAATCTCATAAACAATTATATTACCCTTAAAATGGATTTAATTCTCCATATTCATTTATCACATGTCCATTATAAATGCTTCCAGTAATTAATGGAAACAATGCCAAAGCAGTATTTTACATAACTCCCAAAAGACCAAATGCAGTTCCTTTAGTATAATATTAAAAATGATACCAATCATTTATGGTTTAACAACTAAGGGAATTGAGGGAATAAGGATTGCTGAATAAAATGAGTAACATAATCCAAGAGATAATAATGGTAATGCAGATACTCCACATGCACTCTAAAATAATAATAATATTAAGTACATCACAATGAATCAGAAGTAAACATAAATGTGTAATAATAAATATAACTGTTGTGAGAACTATAAGTAATGATCTTTATTTAATTTTATCTGAATAGATCCCAATGATTGGAGTAACAAGAGCAGCAAAAATATAAGGAATTGTTAATAGTACACCTGCTGATTATTGACTAAATCCAAATTTGACTTAAAAAAATGCGTTACCATTATCTAAAAAGGGAACAAACAAGGCTTCACTTAACATAATGATAGATGATAAAATCCAATATGATCCATCTAGATTTTTTAAGTCAGACAATTTGATTTCTTCTTTTGTATCATGAACATTATGATTTTAATCATCTTCATTATCATCTTCATCATCTTCTTAAAGAAAAGATTCAGAATAATCACTAGTATCACAAGATTACTTATGATTTCCATTTGTTCTTAATTGTAAACTTAATTCTTATGATATAGTATCTGATGATGTTTCACTCTTCACCTTAACGGATGATAAGATTTGAGGATTTATTTTCATATATTCTTCCATTAGATATTCATTTTATTTATCCAAATAAACTAAAAATAAACCGCAACCCCATGAAAATAATAGAATAAATAATCCAATCAAAAATGTAAAACCAAGTTCATTATGATTTGCTTATATGATTGGACTTACAACAGAATTCATTGCACTTCCTAATTTAGGTATGGAAAGACATAATCCCAATGCCAAACTTACCATTCCACCTTCAAACCATTTGGACATAATAGTAGCTTAGGCAGCATTTAGACTTTCAGATCCAATACCAAAGATGCATCTACCTGCTAAAAGTGTTCCATAAGATAGAGTGTATCCTCCTATAACAACAATTGCTTGTCCAAAAATTAAGATTGTAGAAAATATAAATATACTTATTCTCACTCCAATTTTATCTATTAAAATTCCTCCAAAAAAAGGAAGAATTATATTGGGGGCAGAATAAATGGAATATAACATATTAAATTATACATTGTTTAATCCCATCTAACTTTAGATTGTGGATTATAAAGCCATAGGATTGTCAAAAGCATATGCATCTCCAAACAATAAAAAACAGGCTAATGCAAGGGCTAACCATAAAACCCATGTTTTTTAGTATGGTTACTTTGTGATATATGATTATTTGATGATAGAGATTTCATCATTTGATTAATTCATTAATTCTTAAATTTATTAAATTTTAATTACATTATTAATAATAATGAAAATATATACTTGTTATACATTCTATAAATTCAGATTAGTTATCAGTTATCATTCAATTATCAATCCCTATTCTGACTCAACAATTAATTTTATGGTATTCTCATCTATTTATTCCCATTTTTGATCTTCTTTATTTAATATCTTCTTAATCTTCAAATTCAACACAGTTTCTCTATTCTATAAAATAATTATATTATTAATTAATTTTACTTCATTTGTATGATTTATCAAAAATGTAAACTTTCCCCTTTTAATATGCAACACACAATCCACTTCATTTACTTCTGCAAATTCAGATTCCAACCACCCACATTGTTATTCAATTTATACAAATTTATCATTTACAATCTCCTCTATCAATCCCTAAATTTTTAAATATAATTTTTACAGAACCAATTGCAAGTGCATTTAAGATTTAAGCTTATGTATATACTCCAGTATTTTCAAATAGTGTTTTAGGTTAGAATTACTTATGTTATAATTTAGAGAGTCTAAAATCAAAACCTAAACCTCCTTCTTTGATAGTTCTACAAAGAGCTGGATAATCCAAGTCTTAGATTATACTGATACCGTTTGGCAACAAATCATGAATCAAATCATTAGCTAACATCAAATAGACAGTGGCATCAATGTCATCTAATATATCAATATTAGAGAATTTAAATCCATCTATTTGATATTCAGTTATCCAAAAAGATATATTAGATAATAATAATCTCAGGACTTCCCATTTTCCATAGTCTAATTATTCTACTTCTTCTCTCAAATATTGAAATCCTGTTCCATCCCAATTATTCAAGTATTTTCCTATTTGTTCATGATCAATCTCCATTATTACTGAAAATCCCTTCTAATGAAAAACATCTATGTTTCTTTTCAAATCTTCAGGTGTTATTAAATTTACGTCCAGTTACATTAGTAATTATTGAGTAATCATTATTGTATTATATCCATCTACTCCTTGTAATTCTGTTATCTTTTACTTTATCACCTTCAAACCTTTACTTTGCTATTTTTGTTACAACTGCTATTATTGAAATTCATATTTATTATCTGGATTCCAAAATATTGCTTACTCTCCATTTTTAACACTACTCCAAACTGAAGCCCTTTCTAATTCATTGCAATAGGTGATAAGTTTGCTCCCATGTTATATTTAATGATTATCATCATCATCTTTTGGAATAAACACTTCCCAATTTCCACCATTGTCAGTGGTACAACCATATTCATTCAATTTTAATTCTTTTGCATTAGGTGCCCATTCTCTATAAGTTATTCCTGTATCAGATACAATAAATCCATATTTTTAATACCTTCATTAACATATTATATTACCCTTTAGCAAATTCCTTTATTGATGATTCTACTTTGATTATTTACTCCAAAACCTAAAAAAACTTTTCATTTCTATTTTGAATCACCTCTTTCAACTCAGGCTCTTCAATAACTGTTTACAATTGATCAACATTCTTCTCATACTTTTACATAAATTCTTCATTCTCAAAAACTGATTACTATTTTTATTCATAATCATCTATACTTAATAAAATAAAGAATTCTTTTTAGATAACTTTCTATTGGGAACCTTTCTCGAAAGAGCAGTGCCTTAATCAATATAATTCATTTTTATTAATAAATATTTATATAATTCTGTTTATCATATATTTAATTTTGAACTCCCAACAATCATTAAGATAACTATTATTATATATAAATATTAATAAAATATATATAAAATCT
>JPFL01000044.1:99628-293170 GCA_000733385.1 Paramecium biaurelia
CAACTCAAAAAAAAACTGAATAAAGTAGTTAAATTATATAAAAATATATATTTAGATATTAAAATCAAAAAGTAATAAAACAAAATAAATGTATATCAAAATTCACTCCAATTTTTACGTATTTATTTTGGATCTGTGAGATATATACTATTTAAATATACGGCTTTTCATATATGAAGCCTTTATTGTCGTATTATCTAATTTTGGTTGGTTATAAAGTAAAATAATCTTTTTCTTCTTTCCTTTACAAAAATTATTAATTCTGAAAGGTTAGATGTCCTTATATTTTTTCCTTTCTATTTCCTAATTTATCATTTTAGCATAATTTGATAAAATAATGTCTTAATTATCTTATCCCTGAATGGTATTAGAAGATTCATGATTCTCTATAGATATTTCTTATGACTCCTCATCTATTAAGTCATAAACATCCCATTCATCATCGGAATTATGATTACTATTAATCTTATTACAGTTTATAGATTATTTGTTTCTCTGCATCACTATTAAATTATTGATTGATCAAATAAATAAATATATTCACAATCGTTTCCATGCACTCTACATCAAACTCAGGTAGTAGATCTAAATCAAACAATTTATAGTATTGAAAATTAATTTGAAATTGATAATTATTTTGAAGATAATATTTTCTTAATTTCTTAATTGAATAAACTTTATGTTTTCAAAATCTATCTGATTATAATAGTCTAACTTAACCAAATTATAACAATTCTGTTATCTATATTAAACATATCATTCATTTTCTTAATAATATTCAATTTTACTAATACAATAAGACCTATCCAATTTCTATTCTAAATCTAAAATTCAACCACCCTCTTTTGATTAACTGATATAAAAACTAAATCAGATTAAGTAATCATCTCTTGAATACTTCAGTATCAAATGGAATTGTAAATAAATAAGAGAACTTTAATAGAAAGTATTTTCAACATAATATATTCTCTATCAAAACTCATACTAATATATTAAAAGCTCGAACATATTTTAGAAAGCAGAATATTGTTAATATAAACTATGCATTCTTAAGAACACTCTTAACAGCACTCTAAACCTAAATTCTCATACAGATTTTAATTTAAGTTTTATTCATAACTTATTCTTAACTAACAATTATCGGTTGTATTTTGAATATATGTAGACAATTGCCTAACCATTTATCTCCACATTTAAAACTCCAAAATGAATAAAGTTTATTGTTTGAGCTTCTCAAATTTAACTTTTGTTGTTTATTTAGAGATTTATGTAAATTCTCCAAGAAATCTTCTTTAAAGTTAAGATTCCTTCATAATCCTTTTAATGGAATATATTTCATTCTATCTAAAGCCTAAGAATTGTTTTAATTCAAAATCAACTTATCATATGACTTATTCCTCTCCATTTAACTATCCACATAGATTATCTAGTTCATATACTTTAATAAGCATTTGAAGAGGGGAGCAGATATCGAGTAGTGAACATAAAGTCTATGTGTTAACTTTAAAAAAAAATATTCAATTGAATACAAACAGGATCATTAATGTTACAAAAAATATCTATCTGAATTATTATGCGTGGTCATCAAAATAAATAGAAAATTTGAAGTATCTCAAGACTTTATAATAATATTCAAGAATATTTTTTATTATTTTTTGGTTAATCTCTCTTAGATGGTGTTACTTTCGGGAGTTAATTTTATAATAATTATATAAGACTGATGCACTTATTAAATTTAAAAAAGTTCTAATAATGAATTTATTTATTTCTTATTTTTATAAAATTGATTAGACATTATCATGTTTACATCCTAGATTAAGATCATTCTATTTAACTTTTGAAAATTTAAAGAACAAAAAATAATATGCGAGATAAAAAATAATTTTTCTTAAAGTTTATTTTAATGTTTTTCTTGAATCTATCTTTCTCCTCTAAAGAATTTAGAATAGATAAGTTTTTAGAATATGTAAAATACTTTGTGTATATTATTTTATTAATAATTATGGTTTATAAAATTAGAAATAAATCATTCTTTTGGACTAGAGCAGGATGGAAGAATAATTGGCATCCTAAAAATTTTAATGCTCCTCGTCCTTCCAGTTCAGAATTTACAATAGGAATTAGATGTAGATATGATCATAATTCATTTTTAAGAGGTATTGTAATTTTATTAATTAAATAGCTTATCACTCATATAGGAAGATTTCTAGACATTGCAAACAATATTTCTTTGGAAATAGGGAATTAGAAGAACTATTTCAAATGGGTTTGAGGACTTTTTTCATTGTTCCACATATAGCTGAATGTCAAGTCACATAAATTAAACATGGTGGTGAAAGAAGAATGGTTGATTAAATAGACAGAGACTTTGAATTAGTCTCTTATAATTCACATCCTTATTAATTATTCACTTATACTGTGTGGAATCAATATTTAGCAAATCAATAAGAAGCCTATGAATAAAGAAAGAATGGAGGTAAAGCCATTGAAGATTAGGTAATTGATCACATAAGGTATATATACATTTTTAAGTAAATAGTGAATTAGTGAAAGAGGAGAAGAGTAAGTTGGGTCCTGGAAAATAATTAAGTATTGAGAAAACAGCTGAAATAGTGATGAATGTAATGAGACAATTAAGAGCTGCATAACAAAGACCAAATTTGAATAATAGGTAAATTGTTTGAATCAAAATTTATAGAAGAGCAGATGGTGAATTTGATGATTTCTTAGAATCTAGAAGACCCTTTACAGCTCCTAATAATCAATCAGCAACTCATTGAATAGTAATATTAATAGCAAAATCAATTAAAATTAAACATATCATTTATCAGATTATTTGATTAATCGATAGCAGTATTACGTCTTAATCTTTTTCTATATTTTTGTTAATCCTCCTTATCCTTATCCTTATCCTCCTCATCTGATTCTTCATTAATAAAATTATTAACAAATTCATTTTGATTTTTCTTAATTGTACTAATATATTTCTTTTTTTTATTTTGAACTTCTTTCTGATTTATATTTTCTTCATTGTTTTCTTTATTTTAATCACTAGGTCTCTTATTGTTCTTCTTAATGTTCATTTTATTATTAAAAAGAAATGTGAAAACAAGTTCTTCAAGATTTATTATTTTTTCTTGTAGGTCTTCAAATTACTTTTCAATCAGTTCTGAATTATCTGATTTAACTTCTACATCTCTAACAGTTTATTTGATAATTAATGTTTATTTTTGAACTTTCCAAAATAAGTCTTAGATGTCTGAAGCTTCACAATCAATCATCTAAATCACAGATTATAATTTGGTTATTTGTTATGTTTTCTCTTGAAGATCCTTTTTCACTTGAACAAGTTGTTATTACACTAAATATCATAAAATAATATTACAATCTGAAGAAAATTTCAAGGCTTCTTAACATTATTCTTTTAATTTCTGCATTTGTATATAATTATAATTATATATATATTATTTTGGACATTCAATTTTATAATGCTTCTTATGCATAAAATTTAACATCTCTATCTGGATCTTCTATTAATTCATTAATTGCTCTATGAAAATAATATAAATTCGAATATACTATTTAATTTGATTCAAAGTTTATTAGTTATCAATTTTCTTTGACAAAGATTTAGCAACCCTAATGCTAACAAATCTAATATTGGGAACAGTGTCTTTTAAGCATTTTTATACAATTGGCCATAATCTATCCTAAGCAACAGGGCCATCAACGGCAAAAGAAATTTATTAGATAGCATAAAGTGCATTGATTCTATAAAGTGATCCAACATCTTTAGATAAGGTTTCTACACATTTGGATAAAAAGTTTCCTACAGCCCATTCCTATTTGTAAGTAGCAATCAAAGCAGGTAATTAACTTAATCCCATAGATCTAACTTCAGCAGCTCTATCTTTTAAAAACATTACAAAAACTGATTCTAATTACTTATTAAAAACATCAGGATTTTTGACAGTCCTTTTAAATATAAATATTAAAATTTTTACAAGGCTAATTAAATGATAGTTTGCATAGTCTCTTTTCTAACTCTCCATTTTGGATCGTCCATACATTTTTTGAGAAAAGGTACAAATTAATTTAAAGCCTCTGGACCAATAGCAGCAGCAAATTATCCTGCTGATTTAGCTGCATTTCTTCTCACATCCTAATTATCATCTGCCATTAAATCAATTAAATATTATTATAATTTGCTTTGACTATATTCCTTTGGTAATAGTGAAGCAATTTAACCAATTACTTCACATGCATTTTCTAAAATTGACAACAATATTCAAATACATTTAACTTATGAAAAAGGATCTTTAGATAAAAGTTATAAAAGAGGAACAATCAAATTTAATTTTTCTGGTGATACAAATTTAATGAATCTAGCCAAACTTTTAACTGCAATAACTCTGACATCACATTCTGTGTCTTTTAATAAATTAGAGAATATTTAAATAAGTGAAGAATCTGCAATTTCTTTTCCAACAGCTTCTGCTAACTAAGATAATATTAATAATTAATTTACATCTGCAAATATTTTAGACAATGCTAATCTTACTCTCCAAGATTTATCTTCAGCAGATTAAATAATAAGAGGTAATACATTTGTTTTATTCTCACCACTATTCAAATTTTTTGCTATATTCATTAAACTTTCCATGCATAATAATCTAACTTAATCTTATTCATCTTAACAAAGTTATTTTAACACAGGAATCAAATCCTAAATTACATGAATCTTATCCATAAATTAAGCAATTTCTCCAATTTTAGTAGCTACAGCTCTTCTTACCATAGGTGTTTCCTCACTGCATAACTCGGTAAATTTTCTAATTAATATTTAAATTTGAATTACTATCTAATTTTCTCCTTCTAATTGCCTGCTCTGGCATATAATGGACACATCAAACTGACTGCTGATACACGACAAGTAAAATTAGAATCATTTGAAGCTAATCTAATAATCTATAAAATTGTAAAAGAAAATAGTTACCATTGGTACAATAGTGTTAGCTATTTCATTGTCTCCTAAAAATCCACACACTATAGTGATAGATTTTACAGCTTGTTCTCTAACAACAGTTTCATCAAATCCTGCCAATTATTCAAGAAGTGGCAACAAACTAGATGACTAATTTGGAATGATTTAACTAATTATAATAAAATATTAATACGCAACATTTCCCAATTCTTCAGCTAATGCAAAAAGTACTTCATCATCTTCTTTCTTTAATAGAGCTAGTTTAAATAATTTCTATTACTTTCAAAATATGGTATTAATTATGACTTTATTTTATCACTACCTAATAAAGTAGCAACAACTCTCACTCTATGCATTGCATTTACTTTTAAATAAACTTCTTCATTTTCCATGTCCTCTTTTAAGACTTCAAATGGATTTTCGCTCATAATTAAATAAGATTTATATATAACAAAGAAATTATTTCTCACGTATGAAAGAAAATTAATAAAATCAAATATAGATGTAATATGTAAAACATATTTTTTAAAATAATCAACAACTTCTTATATAATTAAAGATGTTTTTCAATATTGATTTGACAATCTTTATTTTATATATAATTAATATATAGTAATAAAATAACATTAGGCTGTTGCGCTTCATTACTCTTGATTACTTTAATTATTGGATGGTACGTTGTTGAAATTACTAATTGGTGGTTAAAGTGTAATTCTATTAATAAATAATGTGATAAACAAATATATGCTCCAGGTAGATATTTAGTTGATCCTTTAATTCCCTTTTAGTATCAGAATAACTATTGAATTTTCTGATGACAAGCTTAAAGTTAACCTCTTAAAACAAGAACTACTAAAGTTCTAACACTTTAGTTTATATGTCTCTTTTTAATACTAACATATCAAAATGTTATTAGGTCATTTATATAAGGATGGTAAATGATACAGATTTTATAAACAGCAGGAAATTTGAAGTTGCAAAATATTGGATTAACAAGAGTAACTTATGTTATGTAAAATCCATTTGAAGATGAATTGAAATAGGCTCATGCTAATTGTGTATCACTTTAAATTCTTGATATTGAATTACCTGACTAATAAGAAGGATCTATTGTTAAAACTTAGAATGAAGTCTAAAAGAAGATTTGAATAGAAAGCATAGATGATTTTAAATTACGTTCTTATAATAAAAGCTCAAAATGATTAAGAAATCTTTGCCATTCAGCTTAAGCAGATGCTTTAACTATTACATATGGAGCATAAGAGATTGTCAATAAATTATTATTAGAAGCTGAATCTAACTGTTATGAAATGATCTAAAAGAATTTTGAAATTTGTTAAGAAGAATTTAATCAATATTTATATTGGATTTCCTTATTAAAATAAAAAAAAAGCTAAATTAGTATTAAATCCTAACACTGTATTAACTTATAATATGAATCATAATTCAATAAATCATTAATATTGATATATTTATTCATAATTAGTAGTTGATTAATTCTCTTAAACGAAGGTTCTCTCTATTAAATATTCTAACATCCTCAACTTGACTGGCTTTTATAAGATATTCAGCCAATTACTTCAATTCCTCATCCTTTTCATCAGAATTCCATTCAAGTATTGGTATTCCATTATCAATCTATAAACCAAAAGAATGAGCTAAATTATCAACGATTATTGTGGAACTTAAATCTATATCTTTAAGAGTTCTTAAATCTTTAATAAAGAATCCATTTTTAGTTTCCATACAATGATTTCTTGAAAATATTCCAATAATTTTAGTTTAATCTGGATCCAAATAATCTACAACAATACTTGCATATGAAGGTGATGAAGCTGTGAAAATGAAAATTGAATATACTTATGATAATTTATTTAAAAAGTAATTTGTATAGGGTCTTACATTAAAACTTATTTAATTAATGTTAACTTAGGCTTACTCTTTACTAGTACAACAATGAATTAGAGTTTCATCTAAATCTAATAGAAGAATTTTTGATTAGTTTTCTTCTTTTGGGACTTCCACTTGTCGAGATTTTATAAATTAATCACTGGGTCCTTTCAAACATTTGGTTGCATATATTAAACCTCTTTAAGTTAATAATAGATGCTTTTTTAGTGTAGTTTCAGAAACTGATTCTCCAAATATTAAATGTCTAAAGGGATGATTTTTTACGGAAACTTCATAATATTTTTAAGTTTTCAATTCAGCATCTGAATGATTTTACTTATTTTACAATACATTCTTAGCTGTGTTTGTGAAGAGTTATTAAATGGTTGAAGGTTTTGGTTTGAATTTTGATTATTATGTTTTTTATGGAGACTTAGTTGATGGAGTTATTGGAGTCCCACAATCAGAATCATCAGTTTAAAACTCTTATTTATGTTTTACAGAGTTGATTGAATGAGGTGTAGTGCTTTCTCCATCATCAGAATAAAACTAAGATTTCTTACTTGGCTTAGTTAATGTTAATTTATGAGTATTGTAATGTGGTTTGGAATTCATTTTTAAAGTGTAGATATGTAAATATTTTAATTATATGTCAAAATAAAATACTTATTAAATTTGAGATAATATATTGAATTATAAATATCTATACTAATTTATTACTTTTAATCGGTATTTTTTGTCTGATATTTATATTGTTGATTTTATTAAAATCAAAATGCAATGATAAAGAAAATGATTATTAAATTTATTTGAAAGTTCAATTATTTTAGAGTTTAAAATTTAACATAAATTATATTACTAATGATATATATATATAAATATTTTCAATCTTAAGAAATTATTATTTAATCATTCTTAAAATGAATAGATTTTCATTTTAAGAAATGTAATTATCTTTAATTTAAAAAAATTAATCAAAATCCATTATTCTATTCATGTTAAGAATGATTATTCTCTTGATGAATTTCAGTCATTTCAAAAACAATTGAATCATTCACCTTTGAATGAGGTGTTTCTTCAGTTAAATTAAAAACATCAGATGCTTTTTTTACACCAATCTATTTTCCAAAATCTTCCCATTATTTATTCTCTCTATAAAAAGTATTTTTATTATAAATTAAAAAATATGCAGCAAATGAAGAGAATCTAATTAATATAATAATTAAATACAAAACTCCCCAAAATGCACCAACAATTGAAATCATATCAAATAAGGTTTTATAAGTCAAAACAGAGATTTATTATGTCTACAATTAATTGAATTTTTGATACTAATTCTGTCCGAAATCCTATTTAATATGCATTATCACTACTATACACACTCACATTAGTAATCCAACTGTTAATTCTTTCTGTATTTAAGAAGATTCTAACATCATCTGACCATCTTCTTAAGAAATCAGGTTTTATTGTATATTATTAAAGTTAAAAGAATATTTCAGTTCTAGGATATAACCCAGGCATTAAAAAGTATTAATAAGTTGAGTAAGGCACACTTTCTATAGGTTGTCCAGTAGTAAGATCGAAATTAGGTGAATTATCGCGAATATATAATAAAATTCTTCCACTTTGCAAATAAAATTGATAATCTATACCCAGCTGCAATTTAATTGATTTCTTGTTAAGTAATACAGGTTTAATTGCCACCTTAGTTACAGTATGACACTTAAATTCTTGGATAAGTAAACTCTGGGGTTTGATAAAGGGCTCCTGACATATTTGCAGACTCACTTAGATTTAAATAATAAATTCTACTTTGGACAAAGAATTGTGAAATTAGATGCAGGAATCCAATCAGGATTACAAGGTTTTAACGGTATTTATGTTTTTATATCTTTTTTAGAGACATCTTGAAATTTAGTCACTTAAAACATTTCAAAAGAAAAGATAGAAGGATCATTTATGGTTTTAGTAAATCTAATATTTTATTTTAATCTAATATATACGGATCTCCAAAAAAGTATCCAAAAGCAATATCAGGTAAAGTTACATTTAAAGTCTCCATTATTTCTTAGTATTAATTTACTGTTGGACTATTGTTAGTAATAAATGCTAAAATTTGAATTTTATACATACCAACAAGAGTAAATATAAAATAAGCAAAAAAACATCCTATCATTAAAAGACTTCCATATAAACTTCTTTTAGAGGATACCATTTCAGTCTTAGGAACAGGCATAAATTAAAAAAGATCAAAAGAAGCTATCAATCTCCTTTTCATAGTCACAACTTCTTTTGCTTCTTCTTCATTTTCTTATTTCTTCTTATTTTCTACCGTATTATTTTCAACTTACATAAATTTAATATTATATGACTAAATGATTTTCTATCATTTAAATATTATTATTAAAAATCTATAATCAGAATAGGAATTATCATTATTCGTTTAGAATGTAATAATATATCATCTTTATAAATAATTGTATGATAATTTAGACAAAATTGATAAAAATTGATTCATATCTACATTCTTTTATAAAGTAAATTAATAAGCTACAATTGAAGTTTATAGATATCTTTATCTATAACATTATAACTTTTTAGTTTTTCTAAATCTTTATTCTGAAAATCTTTTAACATTTCAAGAATGAGTTTTATATTTTCACAAATATTAACTTGAGTTAACATTTCTTTTAAAGCCTAATAATAAGTTTACTTTTTATGCTAAATCAATAAAGATATTGGATTAATGTGAATTGATTCATCATAATATTAAATAATATCAACTATATAATAAATAATATTTGTTACCGTTTGAAAATGATATGTCAAATTATATAACTTTAGCTATAAATCTGCACAGTGCTTTGATATTAATTGTAAATATATGATTTATAAATTTTTTGGTCTAATTATTTAATTTAAACTTACAATAATTCCTAGTTTGTATGTCTAATTAGATTATGTATCAATTTGAATTTCATTAATAGGCATCATAAATATATTCTATGAATGTTTAATCTTCTGGATAGCCTATTTTATTTCATTCACTAAAAATATCTATTAGAATTTATACTTGTTGTAAATATAAGAGTTTATCTGTAATACTCACTGTCATCTAATTCAGAATAGATTAATTCACATTATATATCTAATGGATATTCTTCAATCATTTTTTCATTTGTTTTAATGAAAGAACAATCTTCAGTCATACATTGAGAATTGCCAGATAGTGGAGATTCTTAGGTATTAATCTAATAATGATAGAATATCAATTTACTAATTATAAACTTTCAAGTTCTTGGTTACTAATTTAGTTATTTATAATTGAACATTGTTTAATTTCAGATTTTAGTTATTTTAAGACAGAAAAGCTTTGGATAGACATGTTATTCCTTATTTCAAACTTTTTTTTTTAAATATAATAACACACTTCGATTTGTATTCTATTTATTTGCAGGTTTAACTAAAAACCGGGAAAACTAATCAATTTCACCAAATTTCTTTTTAGTACAAAAAGGCTGAAAATTTGTTCCTTTAAATTTCTTCAAGATCAACATAAAATCTATCAAATGGTTTTACAGAAATTCTCTTTATAGTTTCTAATTGAATCAATTTTACAATGATAACTAGTGGTAGAGTAGAATGCAATATATCTGTTGATAATAAAATTATATTAAATAATTATAAGAATTTTAAGATGATCCAATTTAAATTATTTTCTTATTATTTTCTTCTAATGAAAATTTGATAGCTATGAGAAGGAGAAAAGTGAAAATTGTAAGAAAAATAAAGAATATTTTATAAAATAATTAATGTTTTTAAAATATTGGATTTTATACCCGGCTATTGCAGGATGCTTCATAGGCATAGGACATTTTGCTGCGTTTTATCTATCGAGAGTGTTATTGAGTCAATTCTGGTTTAGAAATGCGTTGAAATACCTAATGATTGATGATGAGTATAAAATTTAATGAATCAATGTTGTGATATTGTTTATCAAAATTGCAATAAATTGGATGTTATATAAGGAAGTTATGAAGGAGGCTAGACGTTGTGGGAATGTACTTTCGATCTCTTATAGTACCCTAAATAACTTGCTGGTCTTGATGTGATAGATATGGGATGTGGTTTAGGATTGTTGGGAATTTAAGCATTAAAATAAGGAGCTAAAAGTGTTTGTTTTTAAGACTATAATGAAGACACTTTTGAGAAAGCAATATTACCATAGTTGAAATTGAATAATTTGGAGGAGAGTAAGAATTATTCATTTGTGAATGGAGATTGGTAAACACTCAACCTTTAAAAAGTGGATATTATTTTAGCATCAGAAATCATATATAGAGAAGAATATTATTCTAAGGTTGAAGACTTTATTGCAAAACATTTGAGACCAGATGGAAAATGTATTATGATAAATAAAAGCTATTATTTTGGAGTAGGAGGATCTGTAGCAGGATTTAAAAGTTATCTTACTAAATTATAAGTTGTAGAAGAAGAGATAATAAATACAAAAAAAGGAGTAAAGAAAATGATTATGAAATTATAGTTAAAAAATGAATGATGTACATTTTTAATGATTTTATGTATTTTTAATTATTTTCTTATATGATGGTATTTAGTCTAGAATAAAAGATGAATTCATTAAAAAAAAGTTATTGTAAATTCTTGGATGAAGAAATTTTATTAAATTTTAAATATAAAAAATTGTGATTTATAATGCCACAACACGATTATATTGAACTTCATCAAAAAAGGTTTGGTAAAAGACTTGATACAGAAGAAAGAGCAAGAAAAAAGATAGCCAGACAACCTCATGAATTAGCAGAGAAAGCATAAAATCTTAAGGGTCTCAAAGTAAATATATGAAAATAATATTGTACAGGCTAAAATGTTTAACAAGGAAAAATTTAAGGAGAAGGCACTAATGAAAAAATAAATGTTAGCTCATGAAGAGAAAGATATTGAAGTCAATGTTGAAGATGTTAAAGATGGAGCAGTTCCTACATATTTATTAGATAGAGAGTAATAACAATAATCAAAGGTGTTGACTAATATGCTTAAACAAAAAAGGTATAAAATATTATTTATATTCATTAGATAAGAGAAAGCAGGTAAATGGGATGTTCCTATTGCAAAAGTTAAATAGATGTCAGAAGGAGAAATGTTTTAAGTAATTGAAAGTGGAAAGAGAAAATAAAAGTCATGGAAGAGAAGAATAAATAAGGTATGTTTTGTTCCAGAAACATTTACTCGTAAACCTCCTAAGTTTGAAAGGTATATTAGACCTACAGGACTACGTTTTAAGAAAGCAAATGTTACTCATCCTGAACTTAAAACAACATTTAGTTTACCCTTATTGGGAGTTAAGAAAAATCCATAATCAGCTTTATATACTACACTTGGTGTCATAACTAAAGGAACAGTACTTGAAGTCAATGTTAGTGAATTAGGTCTTGTAACTCAAACTGGTAAAGTTATTTGGAGTAAATATGCTCAAGTAACAAATAATCCAGAATTGGATGGATGTATTAATGCTACATTGCTTGTATGATTTTTTTAGAAGTTCATATAATTATCTATTATATAATAAATAGTATTTATTAATTTTGGAATACTTCTCTTCATTTCTTAGGAGGATATAATATTAATGAGCATTATAAATATAAATAATTATTTAAATGAGTAAACCTAAACCTAAGCCAACTGATGCTAAACCATAGTTATCAAGTATAATTCTTTTATTTATCATCTATAGAAGCCGAATTGGAGGCATAAAATAAGGCTAAATAAGTTAACGATGTTGAGAATGAGGCATATAAGGTATAATAATATTGAAACTTCTATAGAAATAAATGAGAGAAGAAATAAGATTGCTTAAAACTGACATAGATTCAGAAGAGAAATTACTTTCTTAATATTAATAAGAAAGAGAAAAGATAAATTATAACTGGATCATTGCTAAGAAGGAATTGGATGATAAGAAAAGTGACCATATTAATAAGGAAAGAGAAATTCAGGATTTGAAGGAGAATCACTTTATGCAATTGAATCTTTATAAATAAAAGTATAAGTTTTTTATTATTATATTTTAGAATTAAGCATCTGTTATTTTAAAATCAGGATTAGTAAAGTGATTTAAGGAAAGATGTAGAAGTCACATTAAAATAATTAGAGGATGATCATAGAATGAAGGATAGAGAATTAAAGACAGATATTAGATCTTTGAAAGTTCAATAGAAAGAAGCTGATTTAGCTCAAAATGATTATATGTTTGCACTTAAAACTGAATATGATCGTTAAGCTACTTAATTAAGGTAGAATTTTGAAAGATAGGCAAATGATTTAAAAGAGAAGTATCATTTAAAAATGGAAAAATTAAGAAGAGAAATGGAGGAGGCAAGAAATAATTTAATTAAAATTCTTCAAGAAAAAAAGGATTTAAGAATATAATAATTAACTAAGGAACATTCAAAAAAATATACAGAAATTAAGAATTATTATTCTGATATTACTGCTACAAATTTAGATATGATTAAGAGTTTAAAAAATGAGATTACAGATCATTAAAAAAAAGAAGAAAAAGATAAAAAATTATTGTAATCAATTGAAAATGAGTCTAAGAATTTAAATGAACCACTTAAAGCTATTAAAGAAGAGATTAAATTTTTAATTAAAGAAAAAGAAGAATAAGCTTAAGTTGTTTCATAGAAGGAATAATTGAAATTAAAAATAGATGAACTTGAAAAGAAATTTAGAAATTTAGAATATGAATATGAAGTTAAATTATAACATTTTTAATATATGGAGAGAGAAAAGAAATCACTTGAAGATAAATTCAATTAAACTATTTAATCAATCTAATAAAAAACTGGTTTATAAGTATTAATTATATTTTATAATATATTAGAATTTAATTTTAGAAAAGAAAACATCTGCTATCTAAGAGGAATTAGAGATCAAAGAATTGTAATTGAATTAAGTCTTACAAGGTGCAAATGTAGATCAAAATACAATAAGTAATTATTATTCATATTATTATAGATATTATTACAAGATAGTATTAAGAAATTGATGTCTAAAAATCAGCCTAAATTGCTGAATTACAATAATAACTAACTTAAATAAGAAAGGCGCATTCTCATATGGTTAAAGCTTATGATGGTAAATTAGCTGAATTTGTAATTCCTGTGGAAGAACTTGGATTTGATCCATTGGTGCCAACTTTTACAGAATGAGTTACATATATTACATTCATTTATTTTATTTTTTATGTTGAAAAAAAGAGATATAATTTCCTATTATACAATAAATTATGTTAAAGAATAGACCAATTCTATGTACTGAGGAGCCTATTGAGGAGGATCAAATATTTATTTAGGCATTTTAGGTCCAATAAGAAGCTCCAAATGTTAGTGTAAGTATTAGTGAAGCAAGCGACAGTCAGAATGATTCAAAAAAAGTATTTGAAATACCTTAAGCATTGATTGAACATCATGCTTAAGAAAGATAAAAAGAGGAGGAATTATAGTAACACTCAGAGCCAAAAAAGGGATTTGCTAAATTAGTTTAACTGTTTCATATGAGATAATTTATCCATTAAATTCTTGCCAAAAGAAGATTAATTTCAAAAATCACAAAATACCATTTGTAAGTGATTAATGATAAGGCATCTTCTTTGGATGATGTTGGATTTAGAAAACATGCAATTATAATTAAACCATTAATTTAAAGTTTACAAGAAAATACCTAAGTTCACTTAGGGAATCAACAGTAAAAATTCAAATAATAATAATTTTAGAAGAAAATATTTGCTTATTATATAAAGAACGAAAATATTTATTGGAAGTTAAGTGAAAAAAATTGGAAAGCTCATCTAAAAAATTCCACTAATTAAACCAGATTCTAAGGTTAAGGTAGTGTGGGATAGTATTTTATTTATTTGCAGATTTTATTTGCTTTTTACAATTCCAATAGATTTAGCTTGGCCATCTATTTAATTATTATTTTATACTTTGGAAGTTCCAACTGTCATTTGTATAACACTTTTGATTTTGGATTTTTTTGTTTGTTTATTCTAATCATTTTATCACCAAGGATAATTAGTAACAGATAGGATGAGTATATTAAAACATTAGATAAGTAAAGCATATGGTTTTGAAATCATTGCAAATATCTTACTTATCATATTCTATAATATCTCAAATTAATATGATTATGGATTTAATGTGTTTGAAAATCCTTATTACTTATTTCTTTTTCTTTAATTTGTTCAATATAACAATATTGCATAACTAAGATAACAATTAGAAGATGCATTGAATTTATCAAGGGAAGCTGCATCTTTGGTGGAACTTTCAAAACTTTTTGTATTATTGTTTTTTGTTATACATGTGTTTGCATGTTTATGGTTTTGGGTAGGACTTTACAGTGAAACATATTTAGGTAGTAGTTGGTTAGAGGCAAAATAGATTTTAGATAAATCATTTGGTGATCAATATTTATATTCATTTTATTATTCCACTGTAACTATGTTTACAGTAGGATATGGTGATATCACTCCATAGACTAATCCTGAGATGATAGTTTCAGTTATATTTATGTCTGTTTGTAGTGTTTAATTATCTTATAGTGTTAGCACAGTTAGTTCAATAATTGAATAGATAAGTGGATTCAAAGAGGAGAAAAAAAGAAAGTTTAATATAATCAATAATTATATGCAATAAAAAAATATTAGCTATGAATTATAATTTTAAATAAGAGAGTATTTAAACTATTTTTGGACAATGAAAAGGAATGAGGAATCTAATGAAGAAAAAGAAATTATAGAAGAATTATCTAGTAGATTAAAATAGAAATTGATTTATGAAGCCAATTCTAGGATTCTTTATAATAGTACATTCTTTAAGGAGAATTTTTCATTAAATTTTAAAAGAGATTTAGTAAGTAAAATTTCATCTATTACTATTGCTCCTGAGAATGTTCTTGATTATACAAAAAAATCATAAGATGAACATAGTTTATCAATATTTTTCATAGAGTAAGGGTAGATAGAGGTTTTTATTGAAAATGAATAATTAAGTGAATTATCTAGAGTTTATAAATTAAAAGAAGGAGAAAGTTTTGGATTTGTAAGTTTTATTACTGGTAATCCTAGTGTTGAAAAATATAAAACAATTGGTTTTACTAAATTATTAATTATAACAAGGAAAGACTTTTTAGATGTAATAAAAGATTACCCTGAAGATTATGAATTATTCTATAGTTTTTTTGAAGATTTGACATTTAATTCTGAAAGTGAATTACTGACAATGGAATGTTTCTCTTGTAAATCAAAATATCATAAAGCAATTTCATGTCCTCTCCTTCATTTTAAACCAGATAGAGAGAGGATTATCAAATCATATTAATTCAGTAGGGAATAATAAAGAAGTAAAAAAAAGAATAGAAAAGAAAAATGTTATATAAAAGCTACTTTGGGTTAGATTATATTAAATGATGTAGCCAAACAAGTGTAATCAGATAATCAACAATTAACATACATATATGAAGAATTTGATGAAGATAAATCAGCCACTCCAAAAGTTTAAATTATTAATAGTTCAGAAGAAATATCAGAATATAGAAACAATCAAGAAGATGAAAACATTTAACTGTTTTAATTTAAGGAAGAATCCTTAAAACCTCCTAATCCTTAAAAAAAATCATTATTAAGAAGAAAATAAACATTACAAGATATAGGAGATATTATGAAATTTAATAGTAAATAGAAGGAAACCAAGGAGAAGTTTAGATCTATTGTTAAGAAAGTAAATCTTATGAATGATTTTGTTGATGTTTAAATTGAAGATTCTTAGGAAAGAATGCTTTCTTAGTATAGAGATCATTTAAAAATTATATAATTTAGAAAAACCAAGATAAAACATTTAAAAGATATATACTCGAATAAAACAATTCATGAACTGGAATTTTTTGAATATAAATTAAATATGCTCTTACAAAAAGAATTTGACATACTTTTAGATGCATAGAAATCTTATAAATATTTTAAACCTAAAGATAATCTTTATTAGGTCTTAAGTAGAACAAAAATATCAATGTTATCAAGTACAAATGAAATGCAAATCTTAATGTAATAAAAAACTAAACAATTAATTAAGTATTTATTTTATCCTTAATAATACATCTAAAAATATATATACAAATAGAGGCATTTGGATTTTGTGGGAGAACCAAAGAAAAAATAGTACTTTAAAAGGAACAATAGAATATCTCTGGCATTCATAATGCAATAACATACCTCAATCAAAAAATCATGAAAAGCATTATTAATATAAAAGTAATTATATTATTTTACTTCTTATAATCTAGACTAAAAATTTATCTAATTTTATTATAATTAATATGAATTCGATTAAAAATATTGATTTAGAAAATAAGCTCACTGAAAATTCTGAATCATCCCCTTTCAAATCTCGAAGAACACTTATTAATCGATAAAACACTGAAACAAGTATATATTTAAAAAATTTACATAAAAATCTTTAATATATAGAATCAATAAATGCAAATTAAGAATAGAAAAGAGGATTTAAGATTAAAAAAAGACATGAATATGTAACAAAGTTTATAAAAAATCTTCGATCAACTCAAAATCATTATTCAAAATTAACAAATTATCATTTCTCTTTGATAGATGATTTAGCTACATATGATAGGAAAAAGAATTAATCACTTGCTTTAAGAACAATAGAGAAAATAATATGTTTCTAAAAATTAATAGAAATAATGAGTAATTTAATAAACAAGCTACCCTTATTTCAACCTGACTCATAATACAAAAGTATATGGGATATTGTGACCATAATTGCTAGACTCTATTTTCTTTATCTTATACCATTAGATATGGCTTGGATTGAGTAGGAGTTTATCTTTTAACTATTTCAACCAATATCATACATTATGTTAATTATTGTTGTGACAGATTAAATACTTGAATTTAACACTGCTTATTATGAATGTGGTTAAATAGTTAATTCAAGGATAAGGATTTTCAAAAATAGTATTTTACGAAACTATAGTACAGAATGGATATCAACTTTCATATTAATAATCTACACATTTTTATAATTTTAATATCAGATAAAGATAGATCCTTAAGAAAATATTGTACATTTATCATTAATGTTGTTTATTATCCATGCAAGTAGAGTGAGATAGACAGTAAAACATTATGAGTAGAGTTTAAATGTAAATAAGAAATTATCATCAATGATACAATTAGGGAAATTCATTTTGTTTTTGTTTTATTTCTTACATATATTTGCATGTTTTTGGTTTTGGGTACAATTTTTATATATTTTAGATAGGCTCCTATAGTTTATAACATGAAGGAAATAGTTGGGTGAGTATATCTTAGGTACAAAATCTTGATTGGAATCTTTAATATTTAGAAGCCTTTTACTTTTCAACAGTGACAATGTTTACAGTGGGATATGGGGATGTGGCTCCAGTTTCAAATTTAGAGAAGGCTACTTCAATATTATTTATAATGGTTACCAGTATTTAATTGCCATATTCTATTAATATGGTAGGAAAGTTCATAGAGGAGATAACAGCTTATGGAGAGGAGACAATGAAGAAATTGAGTATAATAAATGCATATATGGAGAAGAGAAAGATTTCTTTTAATTTGTAGATGGAGATAAGACAATATTTAAATTATTATTGGTAAACTTAGAATTAATAGGATAATGAAGATTAGAAGAAGATAATCAATTAATTATCAGAATGTTTAAAAGAAAGATTGATGGCAGAGGCATATTAATCTATGTTAAATGATTGTCCTTTATTTAAGAATAGATTTAGTCAGAGTTTGAAATCATTATTAGTAAAAAAGGTTAAGAGTGTTATATATCCACCTGAATCATTTATAGATAATGATTAAATATATTTATGTTTTATTGATGAAGGTGAAGTGGAGATACATTTGGAAATAAATAAATAATTTCCTGTTGGTAGATAATTGAAAGGACATAGTTTGGGTATAAGTAGTTTTATAACTGGGAAAAATGCTCCAGAGAGATTCAAATGTTTATCATTCACAAAAGTAATGTTGTTAAGTAGAGTTGATTTTTTGAAATGTTTATAAGAATGTCCATAGGATTTTGAGATTTTTTGTTAAATGAGGGATTATTTAACATTTAATCCAGGAAAGTAATTACATCCAATTAATTGTTTTTCATGTGATTCAAATTAACATAAATTGATTGAATGTCCTTTAATTCATTTTGTACCAGATAGAGAATAGATTTTGAAGAAACATATAAAATCACAATTATAGGATAGATAGATAAATAAATAAAGATCGAAATTTAGATAAAATAATTGTAGAGGGGATTTATCAGAATTAACTAGAGCAGCATGGAGGATTTAATCTTAAAGATTTGAAAGAATAAAATTATATTATGATTCAGATGAGATTAAAAGATAGATGAGAAAGAGTAGGAGTGTTTCATTTTATAATGAGAAAGATATCATATCAGAATATAAACATAGATTTATTCATATAGTCAAAATGATTATATATATAAATAGATTAAGAATTATTCCAAAAACAAGAATAAAAAAGAATTCATAGATAAATGAATAATTTATGGCTTAATTGTATGATAGATTGAAATTAGCTAAAAAGAATGAGAGGAATTTTAATAAAGAGATTAATGAGATTTAAGATCTTATTGATAAATTAAATTAAAAATCAAGTTTACATGATTTTGAAATAAATCATGAATATTAAT
The DNA here is from genome assembly GCA_000733385.1 of Paramecium biaurelia. NCBI lineage: Eukaryota > Ciliophora > Oligohymenophorea > Peniculida > Parameciidae > Paramecium > Paramecium biaurelia. The sequence continues at coordinate 119,303 of JPFL01000044.1, forward strand.
TTTATAATAGTGTCAATAATTTGTCAAGGATTCCTAATTTATATACAAAGTTGAAGATTGGATTAATTATGAAATTTATGCCTTACTTTCTATTCCCAGGAGAAATAATAAAAAGATTTGGATGCAAACCATCAATTAGGAATATCATTAATTATAGAAGAAGGAAAAATGTGATTATGATTTGAATAATTTATTTAATATGTAAGAAAAAATGCTAATTGGTAACATGGGAGTTAAACTGTTGACAGATGGAAATTAGACAGATGGAATCCCATTTCGATAACAAATCTAAGTATAATCTTCTGGAGGTGAATCAATTATGATGTACTAAAAATTGCTGACACAAAAATAAGAACGTAAAACCCATTATGTCAAACAATTTTGCAATAATCTCAAATCATAATCCAATAGATTAGGTTTAATTCCTGAAGAATAAATATCATGTGTAGGTGATAAAACCTCATATCGTAGTTCTAATACTTTTAATATAAGACTCATGCATAAAAACTTTTCTTTATAACTAGAGTTGAAGTTTTTTGAGAAAATAAAACAATTTTTTTCAAAATATTTGAACATACTTGTTTCAAGTCTTAAACGAATAGAACTATTTCAACCAGAATCCCCTATAAAATTGATATGGGATTCAGCTTCATTGGTTTCAAGATTATATTTTTTATTCCTCATTCCCTTGGATATTGCATGGAGTAAATATTCATTTATGTTTGACATGTATAATTTGACATCCTTTATCTTTTAAATGGTTCTTCTTGGAGATTTAATTGTTGGTTTAAACACTGCTTTCTATAAATAAGGACAATTAGTAACAGATAGAAAATAGATTGTTTATCATAACTTTTTAAAATGTTTTGGTCTAGAATGGACTTCTGCAATATAATTACTGGTCTATTAGATACTCACTCAAGATCCTATAATAACATAACAGATTAAAGATTACAAAATCTATCTTACACTAGTGACCTTTTTAGTACATTATAGTACTATACAAGAATGTTTAGAATATTATGAAGAAGGATTAAATCTTAGCAAAAAAGCATCTTCCATTATAGAACTTATTAAATTGATAGCAGTGTTATTTTTTATAATACACATGTTCTCATGCTTTTGGTTTTGGGTAATACTATTATTCATTCTAGGTTGGAGACTATAGTCATAATAATTATGGAGTTAGTTGGTTAGAGAATATTGTTGATAAGGATTGGGAAATATAATATTTATCTTCAGTTTATTATTCTACTGTTACTATGTTCACTATTGGATATGGTGATGTTCTTCCATAAAGTAATTTAGAAAGAATTGTATGTTGTTTATTTATCATTATGGCAAGTTTACAATTGCCTTACAGTATAAATACAGTAGGAGCAATCATTTCTAAAATTAGTGAATATGGAGAGGATAAAAAACGTAAATTGAGAATTATAAATTCATATATGTAAAAGAAAAGAATCCCATTTTAATTATAGAATGAAATACGTCAATATTTAAACTATTATTGGTAATTAAATAAAGAAAAAGATGCAGAAGAAGCAGAATAAATGATCAATCAATTATCTGAGAACTTAAAAGATAGATTGACTTAAGAATCAAATTCTATAATTTTGAATTAGTGTGCTTTATTTCGGTATCGATTTACAGCAGCATTCAAAAGAGAACTTATCAAATCATTAAAGACTAAGATATTGGCACCTGAAACTATTATTGGAGATAAGAAAGAGTTAGTGTATATAGAATCTGGAGTCATTGATATGTATGGAGATTAATAATGTAATCTAAAATTAAAATCATTCGATGCTAATCAAACTATGGGTCTTATTCCTTTTATAACAGGTAAATTATAACCAGAAACCTATAAGAGTTAAGGATTTTGTTTGGTTATGACATTATCACATAGGAAATTTAAAGCAGCTTTAAAAGATTTCCCAAATGACTATGAAATCTATTGTTAAATGAAAGATTATTTATTATTCAATGGAAATGAAACAACTATCTTTCCAAGAAAATGCTATGCTTGTTAAAATTTTACACATTATTCACATGAATGTCCAGTTGTGCATTTTGTACCTGACAGAGAAAAAATAATAAAAAAACATACGATTTCAACATTTTAAAACAGAAAGTTGATTCCACGATAAGAATAAAAGAGATCCAGATATCCTTCTAGGAAATTGACTTAATAGTCTTTAATAAAGGCATCTTTTGTTGTACAACAAGAAAATTAAGATATTATTTAATTATATGATATTCCATAAATTGATTAAGAAGAGAACAAAATATAAAATTTAGATGCATATAAACATTTTAAGGGTAGAACTAAGAATAGTGAAGAGAAAAGAAATTATCTAAAGGCTAAATTTAGACACTTAGTCAAAAAGATAACTTTTATAGATAAATATTATCCTAAGTTTCTAATGATTGTGCTAAAGAAATTCAGACATAATTAAAATTATTTTAGTAAAGAATCATAAATGAAGTAATTAAAATTACGATATGAACATCTTAAATAATTAAAAAATGTCAATCCTTAATTACTTAATGATATAGATGATATTATTAGGATAAATTCAGAATATAATATATCTTAGAATAGTGAATTTGATAGTCCCAAAAATTTCATACATTATAATCCAAAATTCAATATCAATAATATTAAATTGAAGATAGACAATGCAAAATTAAGAATACTAAATGAATTCCAAAAATATTGTTTATATCCTGCTCTTATTATGTAGAAATTCCATTCAACCAAAACATCATCTGATTTAATTACATACAATAGAAGAAAGAATGTATTTTTATGAGAATATAAATTATTCATAAATTATTGTAATGATGATTAATGTAGATATAATCTCATTTTAAGTTTTATCTAATCTAATTGAAAGAAAAGATACTATCATCATCTTCATAATCGAAATCTGATTCATTTGAATTTGTTTCTGAAAAACTTGTACCTGAATTCTAATTTATGACATATGGATCTGATGCTTCAGCCATACTTTCAATAGCTGATTCATCAACTCCTCTTTTCATTCTAAAGTTTCCATCTTCTCCCCATTGATTTCCCCAACTGTTTTATAACATCCAAAACTTAACGCCACTTTCTTCTCCCCAACCATAACATAAAACTGAATGATCAACTTTTTCCTATTTATATATATATAATTTGAATACCCATTCACCATAATCATTAGTTTCTGCCTTGGAATGATAGATACCAGATTCATAATACATAAAATCATATGCTGGTTCAAAACTCAAAACAACAGGACCATTCTTCATTATTTCTGTCATTATAACTGATTCTGAGACTCTACCATATGAACCTCCTAAATATTTATAATTTCTATAAGAATTTAAAATATATAAATATACTTGGTAGAATAAACTTTTGATTAAGATTTGGCTTTTTAGTAATTACAAGATCCATCATATCCTTGATATGGTTCTGTGGCTTCAGATACAAGTACTTATTCTTCAGCAAATTTATTGACTAAATAAGGATAACCACCATCACATCCTTAATTGAAATAATTGCAATTTAAAGTCCATTAAGGGGAGAGATCAACATTCTCACCTTATATTTTTAATCTTGCTGATAACATAGCCATTGTAGCTATTGCATAACAAGATCCACATTATCCTTATTGTCTAGGAGGTGAAAGCTTTCTAATTTAATTTAAATATTTATATACTCTTTCCAATTAAAAGATGATGGTAAATCAGAATAATCACCAGTTTAAACAAACATTTTATTTGCTGTTTAATCTTACTATTTATATGATTTGTCTTTTTTGAATCCAAGCTTCTTTCCCAAAGATTTAGCTACTTCAGCAAAGCTCTTTCCCTTCATATTATCATAGACTTTTGCTTTCCATGTTCCTTCCTTCTTATTTAATTTCTCAACAACTTCTTCATGATTAATTTCTGGTGTTTTATCTTAAACTTGTAAGAATGATAAGGATTTCAAATCATCATCATCCATATATTCAGGTTAAACAATACTTACAGTTTTAATAGATTCAGATGACTCTACTTTTTCAGTTTTTTCAGCTCTATAACAACCTCTTTCTTAAGTATCTAAGTTTGTATACCATCCCACAAGTGTTTAATCACAATGTGACACTCCTTCTCTACCTTTTGGCTCATATTTTGAGAATGCAAAATATTTTACATTACCTAATTTGATTTCAAAACCTTCATCATAAACCATAGTCCATTCACCAGATTTTGAACTGGATTTAACTTTATAATCATCTCCTAAAGTAACTTCAAAATCTTATGATGGTTAAAAATTGCTAGAATAAGCCATATATGATGTTTTGGCTCTGTCAGGAATTTCATGACCACATGGCATTAATCCAACACCTTTTTAAGTAGGTTTTTCCAAATATAGTCTCCACTTTCCTGCAACCTAATGCTTTAAGCAATGGACAGGTAAATCACAGACTACAAATCCGATCATACATAATAAGATAACGAATCTCATTTTAAGAAAATATATATATTAACAAAAACGGAATAAATTATTAAAGAAGCCTGTATTAATAATTAATAATTGCATACAATAATAATGCTAACAGATGAGAATTATGTGATAAATTATCCTATAGAATAACTAAGCCTTTTTTTTGGAACTATAAAGTAAGCAGGTCAAATATTTAATTATTGTTATGATTTGATCAAGAGGTGATGATATTGCTGAATCACTAATTTGAAATTATGATAAATGATATCAAGATTTACAAATTACTATAAGTTAAAAAAATTGTTATAGATATCTTAACATATGATTTATTAATTGATATGGAGAGAATGAAAATATTATTGAAAATGCATTACACTTGTAAGTAGTATTTATTATGGCAACTGATGATGTCATAATTATTACTAAAGGCTATAGCACCTAATAAGTTTAGAGATCAAAAGAGTTCTTACTGAAAGAGGAAAGTATAAATCAGCTTTAGAAGGAAAGGATTCAATTAAAGAGATAGTAAACTCTCAACTACAAATTACTAAAGATAATAATTATCTTAACTTGGTTTAGTATTGTAATTTAAAAGAAATTCATGGAACTAAAATTGTTTGAATTCCTTTTATTTTAGATGTTTAATATAATATTTATGTGAATATTTTAAATTTAATATTCAAACATTACCTCATCTAAACCTAATAAAGAAATGATTCCATTATAAGTCAAATAACTCATTTATATCTTAGAACTTCAATCATCGTTAGTCAGCTTCTGTTTTGTATAGATAATATGAATCCAGAAAACAATCTCCTGTCACCCATGTTGTAATAACACATAATCCAAGAAGAAGTCATTAATTTGATGGTAGATCCAATTCACCATCCAAGATTTTAACTACTTCACATGTCTATCCTAAAATTATATCATCTACAGAATTGAAAACTAGATTACCTACTTAAGTAAATCTGTTAATTTCTAATTTAGGGCTAAAGTATTCCTATCTAAGAAGCACTTAAAATCTATTCATCAAAATAAACTCCAGATTCCTAATATAATTCAAATAAAGTCTCTACTATACTTCAGGAGAAACTCAATGAAAAATCAAATTACACTAAGACAACAACAGGAGAAAGTTAAGAAGAGGAGAGATCCTCTAAACACAGTATTCTTTTTTGATTTTGTTAGAACCATCAATCATTTATTAAAAACAACTTCTTGACAAAGATTTATAAATCATGTAATTATAAAAAGAAATTAAATAAATTAAAGAATCTAATGTAATTAATTTAACTATTTATATAGAAAAAGTATCAAAATATTGAAAAGGAATATGATAAACTTTTATAAGAAAATTAAAAATTGAAATAATAAATCTAGTTTTAACAAGTTTAAATTACCTAACTTACACATTAATAATCTTTGATCTCACCAGGAAGACCATCAGAATATGTTAGTGCATTGAGTGAATAAGATAAATTAAAAATAAAGACTTTACTAGAATGTGAATGAATGTATATTTTATAATAATATAATCACTAATATAGGGATTTCAATACTTAATCAGATTTTATAATTTAATGTTCTTCTTTTAACTACTTTATTATTCAGCTTCAATTCTAAATAACACTTCTTGAGATTAATGAAATAATTTATTTAAATTTAAAAATCGATCTTTCCACTCTTACGATTCAACTTACATCAAAGGAATTTATTCAATATATCTCTTCTATTATTCACATTAATATTCCAATTATTGTATTCTATGAGGATCAATATAATTTATTACTTTTAAAGTAATTCTTCTCTCTCTTAATTTTACTACCTAACCTATTATTCCTATTTAATATTTTATTATTCCAATTCAGATTATAATTATTAAATTTCAGTTCTCTTATCTTATGTCTACATATAGATTTCTAAATTTTTAGTTTCCAAATCAAACATATTTTAAATAATAGCAAAATTGCTAGTCTTTTTTTCAACAGTCAAAGTATCTTAACTCTTTCTTTGTGTTTGTAAAATGGCTTTCTGGTCAATTTCTTATTTGAATTTCATTCTATTATTGATATCATTTTTCTTTTTTGTTTGATCACTAATTCCATATTATTTTATAGGTATGGATTCTTGTAATTTCATTGACTCAAGGGTTTTAGCAATCAAAAAATAACTCACCTATAAATACCTAATTACATTATGTTTATTCTGATTAGAATAGATTCTTTTTTACAATCATTCCTTTTTAAGAAGGATTGTAATTGAAGATTTTAGCAATACAACTCTCATGTTTTGGTGTTTACTTAACCAACAATTCTTTTTTTATCGTTTGTAATTGCATTTTCAAATTATTTATGAATTAAATTAATATAAAAATAAAATATAGTTAAACTAAGTTAACAATTATAATAAATCAAAACCCAAAATCAGAAGGCAACTTATATTAACCAGGTCCAGGTGATCCATCTCTATTCTCTGATAATATTCGTTAAGCTCTTGGAAATTTATTACATTTGCTTGCACCAAATTTGGAACAAAAGTATGTACCTAAAGGATCCAAGTTATCTGTCTCTTTGTATGTACCTGGACCTGGAGTGCTATCTCTTAGCTTTCTATCTGAATGGACTCTTGGTGAGAGAACTATTGCTCCTGAACTATAGAATTGATAGCGTCATTCACAATTACTCGCGATATTAACTTAGGGCATACTTCCCTCGACTGTTTATGCTACATGGTAAATCATATTAGCCTCTAGAATAGGTTCATAGGAATACGGTCCGGGTTTTCGATCTTTGCTTGTTCTGCTTTGTAATCGTTGTCTCATACTGTAACGAACTTTTGACTAGATTTCTTTAAAATTGTATGATCCTGGTCCAGGTGTTTTTTAGACTAAACCTAAGAAGATGCTCTCAAATTTATTTGCGCGCTTAAAATTCGGTATTATAGAGTTACATCTCTGCCCAATCCCATTGTCCAACCATGTTCTCTGGAAGTTTAAACTGAATAAGAGTTTGGGGCAGGTGAAATTATTTCTTATGTTATATTCAACTTCTTTCCATAACCTATTCCGGCTGCTCTCTTACTCAATGTAGTAGGCAACTGATAAATTGGAGGGCAACTAAATTTGAGTTATGTAATGGATACATGTTGTCTTTATGATCAACCCATCGTTTGGCCTTTGAGAAAGTATACATTTATTTAGTTTTGCTAGTATTTAGTGGAGATCGATTAACAGCAGTAAAGTCCATTTCTAATATATTTTATATTGATATTAATTGTTCAATTATAATGTTTTGTTGAACTAACTTATCATTCAAGCAATTTATTTAGATTTAACAACAAAGAAATGCCCTATATTATGATTTAATAATTTTAATAATGAATTTAGGACCTCGCAGAAATATAAAAGAAATGCTTCCAATTCACTAAAACTTTATTGAATCTCATAATTTCTAATAACTATTCAAAAGTCCTGTGAGCACTCGATAAAGATAACAAAGACCATCCAAATTACCCTCATTTAAAATGTCTAGTGGATAGTAGGTTCCAGTTCCTGTGTCACCACCAGTTTCTCCATAATGGAGGACTCGGAATATGAGTCGTGTAGAATAAAGAATGTTAAGTGTAAGTCCTCCTTAAGTACCTTCAGTACCTCAAAGTCCAAAATATCAGATTTAGATGTAGATCTTCAATGAACAAATATTAGTGAGTTTATGTAACTTAATTAGTAAAAAGCCTTGAAGAGAAAGATCAATGAAATTGGAATTAAAAAATAACCTGTCTAGACACCTGAGAAGTTGTTACATTAACAATCCTTAATTCGAGAAGATCTAAACAAAGGTAGTTTTAAATTCATGTTTGTACTTGGAAAAGGAGGATTTGGGAAAGTGTGGAGAGTGGAACTTTGTAAGACAAGAAAGCAATATGCAATGAAAGAGATGAGTAAAGCCAGGTATTTTAATACGTTAATTGAGAATCTTATCTAAGAAATCTGTCCATTCAGTTATTAATGAAAGGATTCTCCTTTGTAAACTAAGACATTCTTTCATTGCCAACATTCACTTTGCATTTTAAGATCGAGATCACCTTTATTTAGTGATGGATTTATTAACAGGAGGAGATTTAAGATATCATATTGGTGTGAACCGTCGTTTTACTGAATGGCAAACAAGTAAAGAGATTAAACAAATATAGAATTCATCATTGCTTGTCTATTATTGAGTTTAGAGTATTTACAGAACAATAATATTATACATAGAGATATAAAACCTGAAAATGTAGTATTTGATAAGAAGGGTTATCCAAGATTAACTGATTTTGGGATAGCAAGAATATTAAAGCCAGAGAATAGTTAAGAAACAAGTGGAACTCCAGGATATATGGGTTAGTAATTATTTTAAGTCAGATAGCCCCAGAAGTAATGTGTAGACAGAATCATGGAATAGGGGTTGACCATTTCGCTTTGGGAGTTATGATACATGAATTTATGCTTGGAAGAAGACCTTATGTAGGTAGATCTCGTAAGGAAATTAAAGAAATGATGATAACTAAATAAGTTACTATCAAAAGATAAGATGGTTGGAGTAGTGAAAGTGCAGATATTTGTAATTAAGTAAAATATAAATTTTTATTGAGTAGTTATTGTAAAGGAAATAATAAAATAGATTAGGATTTGATGGGATTCAATAGATTATGTAACATCCTTGGTTTTAAAATGTTAATTGGTAAAGTCTGATTGATAAGAGTATGCCATCTCCTTTTGGTGAATTAGCTTATTCTGAAGATTAAGACTTTAAGAGATAGATTTCATCAGATCATGATTCTTAGGATGCTTTGATATAAGAAAATGCTAGTTCATTGAGAAGGGATTCTATTTAAGATATGTTCAAAGATTATGAATACAATGATCATGGTGTGACTGGCAGTACTAATTCCACTTAAATTATATGATAAAATTTATTGATTTTAATTACAAAATGTTAGTTTTCTTTATTGGAATAAAAAAAGTATTGTTTTTGGTAATGATCTTTTTAGATATGAATATATTTTATATAAATTTATTTTGATAATATTAAATATAGGCTCATAATAAAATGGAATGGATGAAATGATTTGAAAATTTATTTAAAATTTAATGTTTGAGAAAGAAATCGTGATTGATGGCAAGGGCCATTTATTGGGTCGATTGGCTTCTTATATTGCCAAGGAGTTGTAAAGAGGGTAAAGGATTGTTGTTGTCAGAACTGAGTTGATTTAACAATCAGGTATGATGTTGTTACTAAAGCAGGTTCCCTTTTCAGAAATAGAGTCATTTTTGAAGAATATCTTAATAAGAGAATGGCATTCAATCCAAGAAGAGGATATAAACATTACAGAACTCCATCACGATGTTTTTGGAAAGTAGTCAGAGGAATGCTTCAATATAAATCAAAAAGAGGAGCAGCTGCTTTAGAGAGATTAAAGATCTTTGAAGGAGTCCCACCTCCTTATGATACAAGAAAGAGATAAGTTGTTCCAGATGCTCTCAAATTGATCAGACTCAAGAATCACAGACCCTTCTGTTCTTTAGGTGATTTATGTGCTTCAGTTGGATGGAATTCATAAGCTGTTGTTAACAGACTTGAAGAGAAGAGAAAGCAAAGGTATCGTGCATTTTTAACACTTCAGAGGTACTGCCTATTACAAGAGAAAGATTGCCAGAGAAAATCTCAGAAGAAAGGCCATTGGAGCTAAAGAACTTGCTACAATCAACACAGAGTTAGAGAAGTTAGGCTATTGAAATAATATAATAAAATCATGTACATTTAATCTTTATAATGGTTATATTTTTATATTGATGATATTCCCTAATATGACAGATTCTTGCTATTTATTCTTAAGAATTCATAACAAGAGTAATCAATAGGGAGTTATTGGATTTTGTAAAAGATAACACCTAGAATCTTAATAATTAAGAGAATTTTCATTTGAATAGGTATCAAGGTTTACACTTATTTTAGACAAAATAGAACTCAAAAGATTTATGATATGAATAAGATTATCCAATAAGATGGCTAGACATAATATAATAGCAAATCTGAAAATACCAAAAAAAAGTAGAATTTATTTATTGATTATAAAAATGAATAAATTTATATATCATCATAACAATACTATTAATCAAAGGAAAGTAATTTATTATTGATTCAGCAACTTCTATGCATATTTAACTAGACCTCTTTTTTAATGTTCTACACTCAAAGCAATTCCATCTTTCTCATGTGTTAATCTTATTAATTCTAAATTACTAGCAAATTTTCTGCTTCTAATTGTTTCTGTAAAAGAGGAAGGAGTTTCAATTTTCATTTCCAAACGTTATCTAATCATTTCCTGTAATGGAAGTTTCTTTTAAAAGTCATTTAATTTAATGACCGGTTATTTGGTTGAAGATGGATGTAATTTTAGTGTTGATAATTTTATTAAGGTAGCTGTTTAAGTTAGTTTTAGTTACTATACTTTTGGTACAGAACTTTATTGCTTTATACTTTCATATTCATCAGCAACAGAAATAGGTATGGGAATTTCGAATGCAAAATTCTTTCCTTTAAGAAATTATTGTAACATTTCATCTAATGAAATATCAATATCAATAACTCTTTAGTTAGGTACACATTCTAAGTTATGTGATATCATATATTGATTTTTCACTTATCTTCTTTAATAATAAAGAGAATTTTAACATTAAATCAATTTGATTGGAAAATTAACAGCTTTAGAAAAAATGTGTAAACCCATTCTTTTTTCTTCTTATGGTAACATTTTTATGATTTATTACATTCCTTTGGATGAAACCATTTTCATGGCAGACTTATCTTTTTCAACAGTTCCTTTCATACTTTTATCATGTAAGGACTTAGCTGTTTTTAATTCATAATTAAGAAAACATAATTTTCCAAGTTCTTCATAACAAATTATTTCTTAATCGATATCTTTTAAATGCCATGCATATTCCAATGACTATGTATAATTATATGAAATATTACTTTCTTTATGAATATTTTACCCAAATCATATTTCTTAACATATTTACATAAAATTCCAATTTGAAGAAAAGTCCATTGAATAACATCAAATTATCTAGTAAATTCACTTAGAAATTTGCAATGTTATAAAAAAAGAAGCGATTTGGTCCATTCTTAAAAGGAGATAAAAGTTAAGGCACTCAGACGCATAAAAGTTATGAGTAAAGCAATGTTATCTTATTCTACTGCAATTACCATCATATTTAGTAAACCTTATCAAAAATTTTAGTTACTTTCAATAGCTTCAATTTGATTATTAGATTGAATACTATCAGCAAATAGTTATTCAAATTGATTTAACATTACTAATGATGACCTTATTGTTAAAGGTGTTTAAATAGTTTTTCTTGAATATATGTAACAATGTTTTGGACTAATTGAATTCTTACGAAATCTAGGGATAGATCTCTATGTAGTTGATCCAGATTCTTTTGGTGAATAAAATTATTCAATTTCATTGAAAGGCAATAATGTTTTGATATCTGGTTATTCATTTTATATTCTATTTGTAGTCTGTTAACTATCAAATAATTCTGATAAAGTGGCAGTCAAATTTTTAATTTAAAATGATAAAACTCTTCTTTTTTTCTTTTGGTTCATTATAATTTTATAAAATAAAAAAGCATTTAAAGAGATTAAATTACATTAATTAAAATAAGTTAAGACCTGTTTAACTTTCCCTAACTCCTTTTGTTTAATTAAAAACAACAATGTCCAATCATAATAAATAGTTTGTTTTATAATAATCATCTAAACAATCATTGATTGATGAATAGATGGAAGAATTACCAATCCTTTCCTTCCTAAAAAAGAGACAACCTATTAAAGCCAAAACTCAATTGACAGTTGAAGTAAATATAAAATATTAAAGATTTTTCTAGAATAACGACTTTGAAATTGAGATAGTAAACACTAAAGTAATTCAGAATAGTTTCACAGTCTATGAAATTAAAATTAAGAAAGGAACTCTTTTCTGGATATTTTAATCTAGGTATAGCCTATTGGAGAGTTTGAATTCAAAATTATCAAAGAATCTCAAATCCAATTTACCAAAATTTCCAGAAAAAAGACTTTTTGGAAATCTTAACAATGATTTCATAGAATAAAGAGGAAAATAACTTGATTCTTATTTGAAAGTAAAGATATTCATTATATTTATTATAGGAATTGTTTAAATTAGGAAGGAGAGAAAATACAGTACGAGAATTCGTACGCCAATCTTAGAAAGCAGCATTTATGATCAATGACCCTACTGCTGTTAAATTATTCAATCTTGATGCATGAAATATATTAAATAAAAACAACACATATAAATAATTCAATCATTTCATTTAAACTCTATTTTTGAATACAATTAAATTATTACAGTACTCAAGTAACAATGTAAGATACATAATTACTTTACACTAATAATAATTCACTTTACATCATATATCCCTCCAACACATAAAATAATCTGATTATAAAATTCAATTTAATATAAAAATAAAACGAACTTTATCGTTAATTCAATTTTTTTCCATTTTTAATTAATTAGAGTATGCTCCTTTCTATTATCATTTAAATCTTTATAATATCTATTAATAAGGATATATAAACTTTAACATATGATTTATACTTTCAAGAACTTAAAATTCAGCATTTTAGATTTTAATTATAATTTATATTAGTATGTATAATACAGATTAAAAATAGAACCAATTATTCTTATTGAATATCATAAAATTCAATATGATAAATAATAACACTTAAGCTATTAATTTGAATTATTAATATAAGAACAATTATTATTCAAAATAAATTAATGTATTTATATATTGTATTGTACAATATTGGAATCATTATGCTTTTGTGATTTCTGTCTTGAGGTTAGCAAATGATTCAACTGGCACGTACTAAGCAAGAGTATAGTACTTTCCTTTTCCATCATCTTCTTCCTTCTTCTTTCTTTAAAGTCTGCAAACAATAATGTTAATCACACTACCTAATTCTGATTCTTCTTGGTAAATTTCTAATTCCTCTAGCCCATATTGCTTCATTCAATTATGGATCAACTCTGACATCATCTGTCAACATATTCTTTTGAGCTATTCCCCATTAATTCAATTAAATACCAAATCTGATTATATGACTAACAGCACGTGGAGCCTTTCTTTTGAATGTCTCCTTGTGAACAGCTTTGTGAATATTAATAGTATAATCTCTGCTGACTTCACCTAATGGATTTGGCTTTCCTTTTTCCTTTTTGCCCATAAATTAAAAAAAAATCTTTAAATTTTTTAAAATAAAGCTTTGCTATACATACAAAACAATCAATAGTAGTGAAAATATAATGGAAATGACAAAGAGTACAAAATTCTAGATATCTAAACATAATAAGACAACTAATACATATAAAAGATCAGTCTACACAATAATATTATATCAATCAATAGTACTAATATTTTATGATTAGATCAATTATATTCTATTTCCAAATATATTATTAATCAGATAAAATATCATATATCAAAATTATAGGATAAAGGTAAATGCAAAATGAATTCGATGATAAAATTAAATGATTATTCTAATTTATATAAGATTATGTGGCTAATTACATTTTTTACATAAGCCTATCATATAAAGAATATAACATATGAAATTCATTCTAATAATCTTTGAATTTATAAAACAAAAATAAAGTTTTATGTTATTGTTTATCAATGAGAATTTTCATTAATTAATTTATAATTAGATTAATTTTAGTGTTGTAAATAAAACATTTCCAACTATTTATCTAATAGTCAGTTATGCATTGCTATAGTCTTATTAAGTCTATTTTCTACTTTAAAATATACTATAGAGGATATCATAAACTATTAACAAATCTATTTTATATTATTAGATTAAGGTTAATTAAGCCTTAATTTAATAATATTTTTTATTTGTAAAAAAACTGAATTTCAATCTTAATTTCGAAAATAGATTTTAAAAAAGTCAGAAATCATAAGATATCATTTCAAATGATTGAAAATATACATAAATTTGTAAAAAAGGTTGTAAAATTTTGGAAAATAATAAGAGCTGAGTTCTATTTTGTAACCATAATTAAAACAAAAATTTATGAAACAAAATTAATTTAAGTTTAATGAAGTTGTAATAATGATGAATAGAATTATAAATTAAATTTAATAAATTATAATAAACTTTAGATCATACCTTAAAAAATAAGAAATTTAATTAATGAATCTGATATCAAAAAGAAACAGTTAGAATATATTAAACTTAATTTAAAATTTGATATTTAAAAACTAATACATAAATTTGTCATCTACATTTAGATTGTGTATTAGAAGTAAAATAGAATGATGATTATAAAAGGGAGATGCATCTTGTATTGATATATTTTATTTTGTTTTAGAAATAATAATATGAGATGTATAAATTATTTAAATTTAATTAGTTTAAAATGTTAGATGCATAATGGGGAATCAGTTAAATTAAGATTTACAAAAGATGAAATTTAGAAAAAGAGAAACGTTGGATAAGATCAAATAATGATTATCGATTAGTAAAAATACAAGAGATATTAAGAAATTTCACTTTTTGATTAAATTCTTCTCTTCAATAAATGTTTGTAAAACAATATTACTAAATTAAAAATGTAAATTGAATGAATATTTATATAAGATTATTTATTATCATTCAATTCTGGATAGAATACAAAGAAATACTCACACTGGAACCTTTATTGAAAGTCAGTATTTAGAATCTATAATATTACTCTACAAATATAATAATTAATATAAAAATGATAGCTTAAAAGATTGAGAGACATTTCTTGCGAACAGTCCAACCATAAAAATATTCAAAAAATAATATGAAAATTATTGAATAAGTATTATCCTAACTGATTTGTATATAGTCCGATACAATTTTTTAAGTCATTGAAGAGACTTCTGAGTTATAAATCAACAAAGAAACTAATTAAAGTGTAGTTACTAGATAAACTAAACATAATGAGATTTAAATTTCAGGTCCAATAGAGACATACCAAAGAAGACATGATGCTTAAAATGATTCATAAGTAATTCATTTGAGTTAACCCTATCTAGACTGTCACACCTTTAGCTGTTCCAGATGTTTAAGACCTTGAATAAATTCCAAGTCTTGAAGATAATCTCATCTTAGTTTAAAATTCTAAAAAGTATTGTCTTTAAAATAATTTCCTCAGTAAATTAAAGGTGATCAAAAGAAAAGTTATTCGCAAAAGATTTAAGACTTATTAAAAATCATTCATTACTATGGACAGTAATAATTCTTTACCAACTTCATTGGATTTATAATTAGAAGGGGAAGTATTAGAATAGAGTGAGACAGGCATTAAATAGTGTTCAAATGATCAAAAACCAATTCATGAATCTATGGAAGAATCAAAAGATGGGGAAATAATTAAATAAATTCGAATTGAAGATTTTAATTAACCAAAAAATAGAAAAACTTATTATACTGATAAATTAATTAACTTGATAAAAGGAGATTAAGTCGATATATTTATGGCTTAAATGTATATAAATCATTTTATTCAAACCTATGGAATTCTCTAAAAATCAAAAGTATTAAAATAACCTGAAACCTATGAAATTTTAAATAAACTAAAACCATAAATAAGTATTTAATTTGTGTTATTTATAAGTTCGATAAAAAACATTGGTTATAGATCTAGATGAAACATTAGTGCATTGTAATGAATCATATTTAATGCCCAAGGATCTAGTAATCAATATTAATTTAAATAATGGATTTATTGTGAAAGTAATAAATTTCAAAATATTCTATATTAGGCTGAAATAAGTGTTCGACCTTACGCTCAATAATTTCTATAAAACATGGCTAAACATTTTGAGATCATGATTTATACAGCTTCAAATGAAGATTATGCTAATTAGATAATAGATTATTTAGATCCAACCTAATAATTGGTAAAGTATCGTCTTTATCGTAATGATTGTATAAATCTATCTAAAGGATGCCATATTAAAGACTTAAGAACTTTAAATAGAAATTTAGAGGATATAATTTTGATTGATAACTCAGCTTATTCATTTGCATTTTAATTGAATAATGGAATACCAATCATTCCATATCTTGATAACAAAAAAGATGATGTAATACATTTATATTAGATTTTTAATAGGAATTAATAGAATTGGAAAGTTATTTGATGGAATTACTAAAAGTTGATGACATTAGAATAGAGAATGAAAAGAATTTTCAATTTTAACAGATATAAAATAGTAGCTCAATATAGCAAGCAGTTAATCACTTGATTTGTAATAGAAAGTGATTTTTTATATAATTCTTATATCTTAACTTGTTCAATGAAATTATTAAATTCAATATATTTTAGAACTTCTACGAACTTCTGAACGAACTTCAGATTTCTTTTATTCTTACATGGCCTTATCAGCAGCCTCAACTTATGCCAATTATCTCTTTAAATCTGAAATTTTTTGATTACTTTCAGCATAACTCTTTTCTAAAGTAGCAAATTTTTTCATCCAAGTTTCAACTTCATTTGATGCATAGGTTACTTTTTCAGTAATAATTACTTCATATTCTTATCTTAATTCTTCAAGTCTATTTCTTAATTCATTCATAAATTGTTCATCATCATGAATTTTTTATTCTAATTCTAATTTTTAAAGTTCTAAATTTTTAACTTTTGTATCATCTTAAACTTCTTAAACTGTTTCTTCAATAATAGTTCCATTATTCTTCCTAATTTAAATTTATAATTCTAAGATCTATCTCTCTAATGTAGCACATTTCAATCTCCATGGTGCTTCAATTTCTGATAAATATATTCAATAAAAATTATTACCATCTACAGTGATAACTTATAATGGTCTCTCAACATGTCTGAATTCTTAAACTTAGGTTTAGGCTTGAACAGACTAATGAAATCATTGTAAAATTATTGTACCACAGGTTATTAAATGTAAGCTTGTTAAACAGGAGGGGCGACTTAGAAATTAGGTTGTTAATAGGATGGTCTGACTGTAATAGGACTTTAAGAGCGAACTGGAGCAAATGCTTATGAAGTAACAGGTAAAATTTGATTCTATGATACAGGCAGTTGAGGTTGTCTCATTTATGGTTGCTACAAATATTGTTATGACTAGGGAATTTAATATGGGGAGCTCTTTGAATAAATGATTTAGTAATACAAGCTATTATTATGGTTAATAATTCTATGGTGATTGAATTGTTGGATTTTAAGGTGATTGCTAATATTGTTTTGGAATTCCAGGAGATGAAAGCTAATATAAATAAATTTTTATCATCCTCATACATATTGACTCTAAATAGGTGAACTCTAAAAGATATTATTTTATTAGAAAGGCTGCTATTGTCTGGGATCAGTTTAGTACATAATTTATAAATAATTTTTATTTAAGTGTTAGAAAGTTATCTCATTAATTTAATGGAAATCATTTAAAATTTAAACATTTTTAAGTAAATACATTAAAAGAATAGAGTCATTACTATCAAAAAAATATATTTATTTTATGATAATAATAGGTGAATTCAAGAAGTAAATGATTAATAATCGTTTATATAGATTTAATTAAACTTTGTTTATAAATCTTATTAATTAAGATAACATTTTATTATGCTTCATCATATCCCAAAATAAAGATTCACTCTAAACAAAGCTGCAAACTTAGATTCTATCAAAGTGTTTATTAAAGATCTTAAGGATGTTACCTTAATAGTTCCCTAAAAATTGGATGAAACAGATGTTTAACTCTCTCTCTAAATTCATAGTTTGGATAAAAGTTGGAAAATTGTATGAAACCTTAATTAATAGTTTTTAGAGTTCTAAGTCTTTGACAAAAGAATACAAATTTGAAACATTTAAACAAGCATTTGTATTCATGAATACAGTTTCACATATGGTTGATTAGATGAGTCGTAATTTTTTATTTTTTTATATAGATTATCCAAAATGGATTAATGTTTATAATAAACTAAATGTTGAAATAACCACTTAAGATGTTAGTGGTATTTCAATAAAAGATGTGATCTTGGCTCATTTAATGGAATCAGCATATAAAGATGTTAAAGATTAGAATTTAGAAAATATTGGTGAAATATGTAAGGTATCACCTATTTAATTGTTACAAAATTGGAATGCAAATTATTCATAATATTAAGAGATTTTGAAAAAAAATATTCACATTCTTTGAAATTGATAAATGTTATGACAATTAAATAAAATTTAATATAAAACCAATTCATATGTAAATAATTTATTCAAAATATTTATTATTATTTTAAATGAAAAAATTCATTCTACTTGCATTATTATCTATTGTGACTTAGGCCTTGTTTGAAAACTCATCTACTATAAAGAGTGTTAACAAAATGTAAGGCTTTCAAAAAATTTTGGAGTCAGATTTTGTCTCAATGGTGTTTTTTTATGTTGAAGATTGTGAGGATTGCCAAATAGCAACTGGCTTAATAGAAAAAGTAGCTCAAGATTAAGAAGGCATAATCAATATATATGCAATTAATTGTGATAAAATTAACAAGGATCCTAATTCTATGTAATCATTATAAATAATAATTTTAGGGATAAAATACCTTAATGTAGTAAAGATATGCCAGATGAATTACCACAAATTTCTTTTTTTGAACCTCCTAAATTTAAAATTAAACCCGATACTAAAGAACCAATGATTGCAACTGAGCATAGATTTTAAGGAGAAGCTACTCCATCATCATTGGGTAATTTTGGACATAAATTAATTCCCAATAATGTAATAAGAATCAAAACATTAAATTAATTGAAACATTTTTAAACAACTGATCCAAAATTAAATAAAGTCATTTTATTTACAAAGAAGAAGGAAACATCATCTATACTGAAATCTCTAAATTTACACTATTTTGAAAGAGTTAAATTTGGTGAGATTCTTGCATCTCCAGAAACACAATCACTCTTAGATGAATTCGATGTAAAAGAAATTCCCTATATAATTGGATTAAAAAATAATGGTGATAACACTTATAATCGTGAAATATTTGATGGAGATTTGTAGTTTACACCTATTAAAAAGTTTGTTAGAAGTTTGGCTTCAAAAGATAGAGTTCCATATGAAGAAAACAAATAGAATAAAAAATCAAAAGATGACTTATGATTTTTATGTTAATACACTTTTAATTAAATTTAATTAATAAAAAATCTGATAATTTCTTTTGATTAAACAGAATATTTAATTTAATCTTGAAAGAGATCATTATAATATATTATGAACAATCAATCATAAAATTCTTAAACTTAAGAATCGATAGAGCAGAGTAATTCAAATTAATAAAATTAAAAGACTGAATCAATCAAATTGAAACCAAAATAACATGATTATAGTAAAGGAAATAGGTAATAATTAAATTTAATATAAAGAACATGTATGGCAACAGGATAAAATGGAATAGATTTTTACATCTTAGCAAAGATTGTTTAAAAAGAACATTCTGAAATAATTTTATCTGCTATTGAAGAATAGTTTTGATATATAGTAGTAATTATTTGTTAATAATATATATGTATTTAATGATAATATTAGATTAAATTATAAAAAAATGATCATTCATTATATATAAGAGTTATATTCAAATTATATCAATTTTTAGATTGTGTATTAACCTCATAATTAAATTAAATTTTTATGGGTAATAAATAATAGAAGACCAGCAACTAAAAAGAAGAAGATCCAAAAGAAATCAAGTAACCTCATCCAGACTAACCTTCAAAAGCTCCATAAATTCAATAACAGCCTAAACCTTGCAAACCTTTGAGACCTTTGAGACATTACTCACCTGTACATATCATAAAATTATAGTAAATGCTATATTTATCAGAATTTCTAGGTCATAAACAATGATTACTGGTTAGAATGGGATTGATATACAGACTGAAATAGAAAATTAAAATAAAATGAGATTGGTTATAAAAGATTCTATTGAATGAAATATTAATAAATATTTGAGTAAATGGCTTTAATGTGTAAATCTTATACTTTATATCATAACTATTATAGATTCTTTTCAAAATCTTCTAGATCTTAATTTGATTCTTATTGTTTTTGGATTTTTTCTTTTTGAGGAAGTTACTTATTTGATCCTTCTTATTAAGATTCTATCTAATAAATTAAGTCATCAGCCTTAAGTAAATGTAAAGGAATACTTATTATTAAATGACTTCCAAATCTATATAATCTTTCATATTTTCCATAGCTTCATCAAATTCAACTATAACAATGCCCGTTTTTCTCGTATCTTTTTTTTTATAGATTCCGATATTTCCTTAATATTCAACATACAATTGCAGCGATTCATAATTTGTGAGATTATTCCAAAAATTTGAGCCATTTTAAGGTTTGCCAAGACAATATCTATGGCATGTATAATATTATAAATCTGTCCTTTATTAAAATCATTTCTCTCCTTTTCTTTTTGACAACAAATAACTTGTTTTGCATAAGTTTATTTTATAAATTTATCAGATTTGTCTCCTTTTTATTTCTATTTGAAGTAAATCTTATGCTTTTTTCATTGCTTAATCGATTTAAAACATATTTCTTTTAAACTTACAAAATTAAAGTACCTTTCAAATTTCACTCATTTCTTTTTACAATTCTTTCATCATTTAATTTTGTTTTTCTCTTAATTATTCTTCAGTCATAGATTATAATGTTGGCTCAGCAGGTTGAGCTTTTTTAGATCCAAAAAAATTCATTCTAAAATATATATGTAATAATGTATATTGTTATGAATCATAAGGCTGTATTTAAATGAAAAAATTCGTAATCTATATTTTAACGAATAACTTATCCTCTATAATAGCCATCAATTTTGGTTATAACTCCTTTAAAATCATACTCTTCCTCTGCCTTAGGTTTAAGTTGGGCTGTAGTTTAATATTGAATACTCGCGGATGGTGCACAACACTATCCCATTAATTTAATATAAAAATAATATCATTTTTTGTCAATTTTTGGTTTGATAATTTGTTACAGATTAAATTCTTATTTGTTTTAATGAGTTTATTTGATAAACTTCTATTGACATCCTTAACCTTGAAGACTTTCAGGATTCATGAATGCAAAACAAAAGACTTCAAAATCTTCAAAGGGATATTCTTCATTCTATTTCATTTTCAATTCAGCAAATAACTTCTAAGATTGTCTAGCTTACATTCCACATAACTTATTATATTATATTGTTATACCTTAACAAATATTTTTAATGTCAATCCTAAAATTTTATTATTTGTTTATTTTAAACATTCAAATAAGTATTCACCATATTGATATAAATAATCAAATTATTGTTTACTTTCTCTACTTAAAAACATCAAAACAATTATATAAAAATCTCTTATTTAAACTTTCTCATTTATTTGTAATAATTAAAACCATTCAATAATCTAAGTTTCTTTGATTTCCAAAAAGAATTCATCCATTACATTTGCAAATTAAAAATATGACAATTAAACTAAGCCAGGATCCTCAAAAATTGATTTTTGAATAGGAAACTATTAGAATTAACTTTTCGATTATGATGATCTCACTTATCTATTGATTGGAGTTGGAACTGTTTTCATGTAATCTTCAGAAGATTTTCTATCATTCAAATTGTAATTTACTCTTGAAATCCTTTCACTAAATATTAAAACTAATCAACTCCTTATTATGAAGATAGTATGTCATATAGATTTTAATTTTATTCTGAAACACATTGTCCCAAAGAACTCTTTAATAAATCCGATATTTTCATTATTTTATAAAATATTTATATATATAATGCATACATAAAATATATATTTTGAATATTGTCTCCTCATCATTAATAAGAAACCTACTTCAAAAACAAATTAAATCTCTTTAAAGATCGGTGTTTAGAATAATAAAACAGAATATGTACTCCATTCTCAAGATATCAAAGAATATTTTTATGATTATTAAATACTTAATGTATCTTATACTATTGTAAATCTCATTTGGCATTTTTCTTAGCTTCTTATTATTTTTTGAGTTGATTGGCATCAACAAATACGATAGTCTTGCATCTTTTGATGACCTTCAACCACTTCAATTTACACTTAACACATTCAAGTCTAAAACAATTAACAAATGTTATACTTTAAGGCAACTTTCTTTGTTGTCTTTGCCTTCTTTCTGAAAATAGGTTTAGTTTGTCCTCCATAACCAGCTTGCTTCATGTCGTACCTTCTTCTGCCTTAAGCAAAAGGACTTTCCTTGCTCTTTTTATATTGGGACACTTTGCAACTTTAATGACTTCCACATTTTCTGCAATAAGTCTTTCTGTTTTTGGGGACGTTCACCATTTATTATTTTTTTAATAAAATTTAATCATTTTTTGAAAATCCAAAATAATCATAATTTTTATTCAATCAATCAATTCTCTATAATTAATTCATTTCATACACTTCTACCGATTTTTGAACCAAGAATAAATGATAGAATCATATAATATTAGCTAATAATTTAAATATACATTCTTATATCTATAATCTGAACAAAACAAAATACTATTCTTATCTTTCTTTTTAATCATTATACTCTGAAAAAATAATTATATTTTACATAATTTTACATTTAATCTGTGAATCCTTATACTTATTTATAGTTTTTAATTAAATGAAAGGTACCTTAATTTCAATAACTTATGATTCAATCACCAAACTTTGACTAAATTAGGAATATCTTCCTACTTTTAAATTTAATCTTATGGGATGTCTTTATTGAATTTAATATTTTGTCTTATTTGTCAATAAAGATTCTTATTGTATATAAATAACATCTTTAGAAATAAATTTATTTATATTATTCTCCTAAATTTCAATTCATTATAAATAATGATTTCCATTTTTATTAAACTACTTAATAAGATAATTAGAGTTTACTTATATGTTTTCTGAAATATAATTCTAATATATTTCTTTATTGGTTACATATTATTTTTAATCAATACATACTGATTTATATTTTTAAATCTATATCTATTTTCATTTCGAACTATTGGTAACTATTACACTCTTTTTTGCAAAGATAATTATTATACTTTTATTATTTAAATATTTTCTTCTTGTTGATAATAAATTATCTTAAGAATATTTTTGAATTTTTCATAATCCTGTTGAGAATAATTAAATTTAATTATTATGAAAATTAAATTAATTCATTGATAAATAGTGATTTAATCTAAATATGTAATAATTTAGATCTAAATTAAATTGATTTATATTTTAATTAAAAAATCAATTTGAATCACCACTGCTTTCAGATATATTCAAAATGTCTTAATCTTTGAATTGTGGGGAACAAAACAATGTTTTTTGATATTAATCTTTTCGTATTTCTAAATGACTATTATTTTGACTTGATTCACTAGGATATGTCATTTACTTTTAATCACTAAAATGTTTCATTTCTTTAGAACTAAACATTTACTACACTTCTTTATCTTCATCATTCTCAAATTCACTTGGATCTTATTGATCATCACAAAGATTCATTTATTGAACAGAATCAATCAATTAAGATTATTTATTTGATAAAATAGCTTTTTTGCATGTTTCAGTATCTTATAGATATTATAAGCATTAAACTCCTTAAAGTTCATATTTTTTAATATCAGGTGTTTCTAATATAAACTTTTGACTTGATTATATCATTTATTGATAAAATCTAATATAGAATAAATAAGATTATTTACTATTATGTTTTAGATTGATTATTCGAGATTTTGTTTAAAATAGATCTAAATTTCTCACTTTTGGCAGGACTAACACTAGAATCATTTTAGATGACTTCACTATTTTATTAATCTTCGGTATTTTCAAATAAAGTTCTGAAAGTGCTTTTTTATTTTTAAAAGGCATCTTTTGGTATTGAAGCATGTTCTTCTAATTTTGTGGCTGTTCTTTAGACTGATTATTTAGTTTATCCACTAGCAGGACTGTGAGGTGTGGATTTATGTGATTCATGTTCACTTAATTATCCATCTTCTTCAGATAAATTTTTCTTAGATTCTCTATAACTTTCTAAAATCATAATTGGATTTTGATTTGTAACAGATTATTTGTCTTCATGTAGACTTTATTTAGTATTCTTTTCAGATTCTAAAATATTCATAAAAATGTCTTTATTTTCAAAAGATATATAAAGATTATTTTTATTTTGATTTTATTATGATTGTTATGATTATAATTTGGATGCACTTAACTAGTAAATATTTGCATCATTAAAATATTGATAAAAATTAGATGGAGTTTCATTATTTTATGGTTAAGTTTTAGATCCACTAAAATCTGTTTTAACTCTCTATTACTAATTTGATTATTAGATTTATGAATCTACAGTATCAATTCTTTTTTTTGGTGGAGTTGGTTAAGTTCTAATAGTTTGATTGAATATTGAATTACTATGTAAAATTAATTGTTATTCAGATTCACTTAATTAAAAACTAATATTATCATAAATTTAATACTTTTAAACAATTAAAGCTAAAGTGGATTGAATATCTGTTTTTGATATAGACTTTACTGAAATAGTTGATGATAATAATTATGTTTGGAAGTCATTCATTTTAATAAATTCAGATTAATAATAATCCATAATCTTTCTAAAAGGATCCATTCTTATATCTTCTAAGACTTCTGTCCAATTCTTTTCTATATCCTATTTGATATTCTAGGCATCCAATTAATGTTATTGTAATACAAATTATAGATTTGACAATTATTTTAAAGATTCTTATCTTTAATTTTAAAGTATCTAGATACTGTTATTGCAAGAATCATTTATTAATTGTTACATAACTTATTTTGATTTTTAACATTATCCAATTTAAGATTCATACCATTAATTAATTTTTTCAATTTGATTTTACATTTAATTTAAAATATCAGCTCTTTAAGAATGTGTACATTCTAATTTAGTTAAAAAACCACTTAATTCTCTTTCCTTGAAATTAGCATCTGAAAAATTTGAATGTCTATTTGAATCTACTGAACTTGATTAAAATGATAATATTTAAGATTCCTAGGATTTAATTATTAATTGACTTAAATCCTGTACAATTTTACCTTAACTTGCAATTGTTATAGCACATTATGAACAATAGAATATTTGTTTTTGATTTTCATCCACAAAGTACTTAGCCTTTTTAGTTCTATGATTAATACATGTTCTGACTGGAAATGATTCTTATAGATGATCATTAGATCCACTAGTATTTTAATATGGTGATTGTTAACTTAATATTTTGGCTTAATGAAATTTGCTATTTAAAGATTCACCAACCTATTATTTAATATATTTATCTTACACTTTATTATTCAATTGAAATTTTAGAATGCAAATAAGTACTTGGAGTACCAATATTTTATAAATTCATATCATTCTCTTTCTCTTTATCATAATATATCATTCTAATACATTGTTCATCCAAAACTGATTTACTTTTACTATGTTCTGTATTTAATGTTGTAGTTGTAACTTTAGTTGGTGTGTGATTCATGCCATAATCACATTTCTTTAGAATATTTGGTTTCAAATTATAGGAAACTGAATTAGCTGAATTATGTCCTTTCCCTTTATGGTTTGATTTCTATTATTACTGTTGGATAGATAAATAAGGACCTAATTGTAATGGATTAGTTTTTGGTTTTTGTGAATTTGAACCTTTAGGAGATGAAATAGCTTTAAAATTAAATAAAATTTATTACTTTAATGATTTTATAATAGAGATGCGACACTTTCTTATATTTCTGATGGTGTTGGAGATTTAGCAATAAATCTGTTAATCTAAGGAGTTGCTGAATATTCTTCATTTACTAGAGAAGATGGTCTTCTTTATAAGAATTCTTCATTTTTTTTATAGTTGCTTAATTGGGAATTAGGTGAATAATCTCTCCTCTTACTAAATTGATTTAATTTTTCTTAGAATTATTCATTTACAATATGACTTTTATTTTGCAAAGACATATTGGATTTATGAATAGCAATTTATTGTGATGGTTTTTAAGATGGTTTAGATGCTTAATTGCTTGATCTTGGTGATAAAGGTTTCTTATCTATAACATCATTACATTTTTTGTTAAAAAAGTTCTCATTAATCTGTGTAGGAATCAAATTTGAAAGTTTAATCTTATCAGGTTTGTTAGAAAATTATTGTGCTAAAAATTATTAAGCTTATTGTTATTTGAGTATTTATTGCATTTGTTATGACATTTCTTAACTATGAAATTCAAATTCAATTTCTAAATTTAATTATATAAATGCCTCCAAATATTTATTAATCTAATTACTTTATATTAACAGCTACTTTACTATTGATGTGTTTTTAATCAAACCAATCATAAACACTTTATACTTATCAACATAAATAAGTTAATCAAAATCCCCTTAAGCACCATTATCCACATTATTCTAATGTTTCACACTATGATCATTTAATAGCTCACCTTCATAATCTAAATATCATCAATTCTTTCTTAATCTCTTTGTCTTAATACTAACACTCTAATACATATTCCTTTTACAATCATAATTGTTCTAATCTTATATTTTTAACAAAAAAAACTAAAATATTTATAAAATATACCTTAAAATTCTTTTATCTCAATAATAAATTAATATAACATCATCTTCATTGATTCTCAATTGAAATTCATCCCAACTATTTTAATCAAATCTCTTAATAAATTTCTATTAACTCTTTTTTATTAATATCATAGTTATCAACAATATAATGAATCCCAAGATCTAAATTTCATTATTTCATGATTTTTTAGATGATTTTCAAAAAACATTAGAAGTTCTCTTTAATTTGAAGCTTATTAAAATTTTTATATGCTTGATTAAGCACTATAATTTTCTTATTTCAAGGAACCTCCATCAAAATTCCTTGAAATTTTAAAACAACCTCTTAATGGAATCAAATTAAAGCCAAACTACTTCTAGAAGGAGTACTAAAATTCTCCTAACAAATTCAAAAGATTGAGGATTTCAACTTAACATGAAGGCACTGTTAATAATATTGTTATTGACTTAAATATCCCAAGTCCAAACTTTAGAGTATAACATAAAATGGATTACATTGACAATAATATCACAATCCATTCTCAAATCACTAGTTAAAAAACTACACCTAAAACATCGCGATCAAATAGTCCGTTAAAGAAAGTATATTTAGGGTCTAGCCTAGTAGCTAGAAGAAAATTAAATGGTTATGTAAAACGTAAAAAATCACCTGACCCTTATGAAATTTGTAGACAAATGACAAAGAAAATATAATATAAGAAAACTGAAACATTGACTATTGCTTCTTAAACTCTCTATCTTTTATCAAAATATGGTACTTGATACTTCAAATAATGATATTTATTAATTTTCTTAGATTTACTTAGAAACAACACTCTAGAATTTACTATATGTATTGATTATTTTATCTTATAATAAATTAATTTATATATCTGATAGATATATATTGATTCAGTTAAATGAGTAACATGGTAATTCAATTTCAGAATGTTATTTTTGTTTAATTAGTATAATCACAATCAAAGTTTTTAGAAGGATCAATCAATATTTAAATATCTTTGTAATATTATTTTATAGAAGAAATTCTTAATAGGATTTTTTAATTCTTTTTATCTTAATCAGAATTTATGAAGTTAATAAGGGGAGATATATAAAAATATGACTCAACAAAAAACAACTTAATAACAAATTATTGATATTAAATAATGGCTGGAAATATTCAAATTCTTAGTCAGCTTTTTAGAATTTATATGCATTAATCGAAATAATTAGTCATTTCTTATATTTCCTTTTGAGTTTAAATATTTGCTTCTATGTTTTGATCAAATAATGAATACCAAGGTTCACTATTGGACAAGTCTGATATTGTTATTTTTAATAATTTGCTAGCCATAGTAATTGCACAAAGAGTAATTATTTTAGGTTCATAGTATAGACATGCATTATTTAAGAATAAATCTGATAGAAACTTCTAAGCAAATTCAAATAATTATTGAATGTCTCCTTAAGTTACAACTAATTTAGTTTTAGATTCTTGGAAATATAACTATGGAACTATGATATGTAAATCATATCCTATCATCTATAAAATATGAGATTCTGCATCAATTATTTTCTCTTAGATCATTTTATATGTATTTTAGTCATCATTTTCAATCTTCAAACCATCTATATCTACTGCTTTCTTTTATATACAATAATTAATGAATGCACTAGCATATCTCTTAACAGACCAATCAAACATATCATTGTCTTTAGCTGATAAAAATAAACAAGCTGCCATATATATATGTCTATTGAATTTCTTATAAGAAACTTAATGAGCAAATCTATGAAATATAGATAGTGCCTTTTAAAAATATTAATTGAAAGTGCTTTATTCACTATTCTTCAGAAGAATCTCAAAATCACGTGCAATTTGATAACATTCTGATTATATTTTTACTTCTTATTAAAATGTGAAATTATCTCTTGATGAAGCAGAATTTTTCCAATCTTCATATATTAATAATTTCATAATTATATAATTAATTAGTATATATAAAATATATTACAAAAAGATTTCTAAATTGTTCACATTCTTCTTAGAATAAATAAAATTCATTCAATACATAGAAAACAATTAATGCACAACAAATTTTTCAATTTATTCTATTGGACAATCATTTCTGACTTCAATTTAACAATCTTTTTATTAATCAGTTATTATTTTTTAATTAATTATTGCTCAGGATAATTAAAATATATTTTTTTAAATTTATGATTTCTTACAATAAGATCACCAATTATATTATTAAGTATAAGTGTCTTTTCTTTCAATCTATCTCTTTATATTTACTCCTATATTTTATTATGTGTAGAATCAACCCATCTAAATTATGAACCTTCTTCTTCTTCTTCTTATTCAATTAGATTTGAGTCATATGTATCAATATTAGATTATAATTAATCTTAAACCAAGATTAATTTATGAACAATCTATGATTTATCTTACTACTTTTTCTCCTTAAGTTAATAATAATGGTAAGCATAAGTAATATCTACAGGTATTATAGTAACTGATTTTCTACTTGTAATTTATTGATGATCATGATTATTATCTTTTGAGAAAGATACACATATATCACAAATGAGTTTCGAATCAAACTATTTAGGATTTTAGAGTTATTAGAATATAAATAAGATTGTTTCAATATTAGAACTAAGTATTGGCAATTTATTTTGAAATTATTCTGCTTGAATAATTGGAAATGTATTTGTCATGTCAACTGAATCAAAATGAAGGATTTTAGTAATTTTAAATCTACTGAAGTCT
Organism: Paramecium biaurelia; assembly: GCA_000733385.1. Classification (NCBI taxonomy): domain Eukaryota; phylum Ciliophora; class Oligohymenophorea; order Peniculida; family Parameciidae; genus Paramecium; species Paramecium biaurelia. Next base: position 149,282 of record JPFL01000044.1, read on the forward strand.
CTAATTATTTGATTAAGTTTAATTCCTCCAAGTTATTACTAAGTTTAAGTTTGATTCTTACTAATGTATATGGCATCAATAAAAAATCCATTATAAAATAAATATTTTTACCATACTTAAGCAAATGCTAGGCTATTAAATAAGAATACAATCAAGTATGTTTTAGATAATCTGAAAAATTAAAATAATTAATTTACATTTTTAGAGTGTTTTTTAAATCATTTCTCAATGCACATGGACAATATGGGCTTTCACATTACTAAACGATGCTGCCTCTTAGAAAGGAAGGACAAATTTTCATTTCAATTCTGAAATCCCAAAAGTTTTTTCTTTGTTATAGCAAAAAGTCTTTTGTAATGGTTATAAAATACTTTCAAAATTCATTATTACTATTTTATCAATAGATTAATCACGATCATTTGTACCAATGTAAAGGCATTTTAAAATTAATCCCTTTTACAATTCTTCAAATTACTTGTTCAAGTATCTTAATTAAATAATGTATTCCTAAAATTTTTATTATTTAACTAATGGCTTGGCCTTCTATAAACGACTCTGTAATTTCAAACTAACTACCTATTGAGTAGTGGATAGTTGTGGTAATATTTATTAAAGTTTTTAGGATGGTTTTAAATTGGATGTAAATTGATGTCCTTTAAGAGGTTTTTTAAGAATCTTTTATTCTTATGAATTTTCTAGGCATGACAAATTATCATAAATTTCAACTTTTTTACTTTGAATTTATTATAAGGAGTTAGAGATGAAGAAAGATTCATTTAGTTCTGTTCTATTGGTTTCATATTTTATTTTGTTTTTAGTTTCAAGGATACTAATATTTGTATTCTTTAGCATAAAATATCCACGATAAATCCTTTATTTAAATTAAGACTGATTGGAAAAGTAAAGAGAGTTTGAGAGATCATTATTTTACATATTAAATTGATAAATTAATTTTCAATTAGGTTTTCTAAATTAAGATGAAATAACTTCTTATTTTTACTATTACTTGGTTACCTAAGATATCATTTATTGAATTAAAGAGTTTTTAGTACTCATTGAACATTTTAAAGTTGTTGTTCCACTATTGATTCTTTTTATTTTTTATGTTTTTGGTGAATTTTAACAAGAAGCAGCAATACTATTTTTGAATAGAAATTCACTAGCACCTCCTCTGTCAGTTAAGCAGACATACTCCTATTAAGTATCAGGTAGATTAGTATTTAATTGGAGAGGTTTTCCTTCTGATTAATTTTTTTTATGTTTTTTCTATTATACTAATTGATATTTTTAAAATAATTACATTTCTATAGTTCTGGATTATCATTAATATTAATGTTGATATTAATGACTTTATCTTAATTGGATTTATATCTAATATGAATATTAGGTTGAGAAGATTTTCGATTAGTTTAAGATCCTGATTATTTATTTGTTTTAGAATTAGTTTATTATGATGATGGGGTAGGTGCTTATTTGATTTTATTTATTTTCAGATCATTTTGTGCACCTCTGGAAATGGTTGGACTATTTCTATTTGAGAAGAAATTTTGAGTTCCTGTAAGAGGTCTATGGGTTTGAGATCCATTTTTCCATTTAATTTCTTATTCAGTAGGATCTTCCTCAATTAATATCTTAGACATTTATCTTAAATTTAATTTGTCTAAAATATATTAATAGTTTTAATTACTAATATTAGGTTGATTGGGTGTTTAAACTTTATTTTAAGAATTAGTTGTAGGAGATGATATATTATTTGTATTATATTTATTGAGTAATTGAGGAATAGATTGAACATTTTTCTTTAGTTCTTTTAAAAAAAGTTAAGTTGAGATCTTTGGTTAATGTTAAATAATAGTTTTAGATTTTGGATTGGCAGATTACTTTATCTATTCATTCTGATCTACTCTTGTAAAACTTTGAGGATTTTCTTTACTCTATTTATTTTTGAATATGGAATCGATTTGATTTCTTACAAAATTAATATTAAAATCTTTAGATAATTTATTCATCTAAAGTAATAACTCAGTATTTTATTTGTGTTAAGAACCTAATCTTGATTTTGATTCTTCTTATTATTTTTGTATCAAAGTTTAAATTAACTATTCTTGTGGTTGACTCAATTTCTATTTTGGCTTTAAATGTTAAGAATCATTTTTAGTCAATGTTTTCTTAACTTATTGATTCACATAAGATAGAAATTTATTTAATTTCAATTCTTCTGTATTTCCTGGTTAAATGAAAAGTGAAGATTATTCAAAAGCTTAATTACCCAATTATTTGCAAATATCTTATAGACTATATGAAATGTCGATTTTCTATTTATTTAATAATCTTGATTTATTTAACCAACTTAAGTCTTTCAAAATTTAAATGTTTCTGATTCTCCTTGTTATTTTAGGAGATTCTTCCTCTTTTTAGGTTTCTTAAGAATTAGCAGGAGAGGGTCGTTCTCCTACAATACCTTTTGGAGGTCTGTTTGGATTTTTTTTATTTTCCTCTTCAATCAAATATGCAATCCTATAGTATTCATATTTGCGTTTTTTATCGTAGTATTTGTTAAGTAAGGTCGCTATTGGTTCCATGTATAATCTTGGAATATCTGTATGAAACTCTTTTAGATGGTTAATTTTACTTTATAGTATTCAGTTAACAACTGGACCTTCTGTGGATATTCATCAGTATAATAATACCTTTTGAGATATTCATCCTTAGAATGATTCAAAAACTTACATCATCATCATATCCATGCCAATCCTTGTATCTGATTACAGCTTTTGATGAAGCATCAGCAAGAATTTCGTTTACATCTCTAGTGTAATAATAATTCTAAGATTGACAATAACGAAGAAACAAATTTTTATTGGTCCAAATCACAGTATTTTGAATTAATTCAGATTATCGAATTATCTTCAAATTTTCTTTGCTGATTTAATATTCCTTATTATGTTTCATCACTTATTTGTAAATTAATAATATTTTAAAACCAAAACAATTCAATCTATTTTTATTTATTATTTTATTTGATCTTATTAATATTTTATGAAAAATCAACAGCACAAACTGAACTCAAAATAAATCCTTATTATTTATAAAAGAAATTTATTTATTTTAACATAATCAAAATGAATTAAAATTAAGAAGGTGATGATCAACCACAATAATAAGACAATAAAGGAATTGAAAACTAAAAGCAAGTTGAAAAGAAAGTAGTTGTTTAGCCATTTGAATAAGAAAAACAAAAAATATAGTATAAATAACTTGGTCAACCTCCTTTTGAAATTAATCCAGAAGAGGAAGTAATTAATAATTTTATTTAAGGATATCAGTTGTATTGAAGGCAGAATTCCAAATATACAAGCTCTAGATAAATGTGTTAATCTAAAAAGATTATGTTTAAGAACTAATTTAATTACTAAATTGGAAGGATTATAAAATTGTGTATTACTTGAAGAATTAGATTTATATGACAATCGTTTAATAAAGATAGAAAATATTGAATTATTGGTCAATTTAGAAATACTTGATTTATCATTCAATAATATCAAAAAAATAGAAAATTTAGAAAACTAAAAGAACCTTAAGAAGTTGTTTTTATTAAGTAATAAGATAAAAAAGGTAATGATATATTACAAATTATTATAAGATATAAAATTTAGATTTTCCTGAACTTACAATGTTAGAACTTGGATCAAATAAAATTGCAGAAATTGAAAATCTTGATAAATTGCCAAAACTTAGAGAATTATTTTTAGGCAAAAATAAAATATCATTAATCAAAAACCTTGAACCTTTAGCTAATACATTAGAATTATTATCCTTATCTTGCAACAAAATTTAAATAATTCAACCAGAAATATAATGTCTATAAAACTTAAATTATCTATAAATTGCTGAAAATTTCATAGCAACTATTGAAAATTTGAATGCTTTACAATAATTAGAATTATTGGATTTAGCTCATAATAAAATTACAAAAGTTTAAGGAATAGAATAATTGTAATAATTATAAGATTTATGGGTATTATATATTTATCAATAATTAGTTAAATAATAATAAAATTGAATTGTTTACAGACTTTGAATAGTTGAAATTCAATTAAAATATTAAAACTATTTATGTAGAATAAAATCCAGTTGCTTAATTCCCTGATTATAAAATGTAATTACTGTCTTTAATACCAACTTTAATTCAAATAGATGCTGTGAGAATTAAATGAATGTGAGTATAAAACAGTATAAAAATATATTAATAATTTAAATATTAACATGCAGAAACCTGAATAAGTGATGTAAGATTTTGCTAATTTATTGGATAAATGTAATTCCATTTTTGTAAAAATTTTAGATAGAAATGATCCTGAAGCTTGGTCATAAATTTATAAGGTTATAAATTATAAACCAACTTAAAATATTCCAAAAGGATAATCGTTAGACCCAGAGAAAATTAGAGAATTTCTTAGATTAGGAAAACCTGGAACTTAAGAATTTGATCCTTATGATGATATGATTTACTTTGATGACAACAAGGTAAAAGAAATAGTTTTAAGATAAAACTTTCTGATTGCAAAAGGTTCATTTGTTATTATATAATTATCTAGGATATTTTGATCCAAAGGCATATTTTCCATCAATTAATTTAAGTAGTTTAGATGACACATCATTTGATGAGAAAATCAAAGGTATAATAATTTATATTAATGTTAAGAAATGCTTAAAATACCAGATTAAGCTGAAAAGAAAATTTGAAAATTTATATTATGTTAAAACAATAGTTAAAATTGCTTTACTAATTCATAATACAAATCTATAAATACGAATCAAAGCTTATTTGAAATCGTCAATATTCAATGGTTTAGTTAAAACAGTTTGCATTCCACTTTCATAACATTTTTCTATTTCATATTATCCATTAAATGCTGTTAAACCAATTATAGGAATAGAAGGTATGATATTCCCACTCATCATATTCCGCAATCTTTTAGTTGTTTACCATCCATCTAGAATTGGCATTTAACAATCCATTAAAATAAAAACATAGAGTTAACAATTTTCATTACATTTTTTAGCATTTTTGACAATCTCTATTGCTTATTAACCATTATATGCAAGTTATATCTCAAATCCTAATTATCCTAGAATCATTTCAAGAGCTTTTTAATTAAAAGAATCATCATCTACTGACAAAGCTCTTTAACATTAACATTTAAATTTCAATTTTACTTTCCCAAAATTCTTTTACAATTAACTTTAATCATCATTTCTTTGTTACATTCTTGATACTAATGAATTTTGTCTATGTTTAGTATTCAAAAATTTAGGATTAAAATTTTATTATATTTAAATAAGTTAATGAGACAAACCAAATCTATCAGAATCTAAGTACTAATATAATATCATTTTATACCTTAAATTTGAATATCAGTTTCAAGCTAATTCTAGAGTCCACCCATCTAATTCTAATATGATTTCCCAAAATATTCTGCAACTGAAGGAAGTTCTTTAACAGGTATGTTTTTAACTGAGGCATTCTTATATTCAGCATTTGTTATAATTAATAATCCTAATTAGTTAAATTAGATTTGAATACCTTATAAACCTTCACTAAGATCAGGAACTGTGTTAGGTGTTTATAGAGATCCTCTTTTATATGTTCTATGTTAAGGTAACTATTATGTAAAAACTTAGGTTTGAGTCTTAATTCTAAATTTAACTTCAACTCCTTAATTCAACCCTTTAGATGTAATTTAAAGATATGATTTATTTTAAGGTGCTAATGTTATCAAATTCATCTAACTCACCAAAAGTCCTAAACCTTACCATTCATGTTATTAAGATAAACTCCTATTCAAAGCAAAATCTTAAAGGGTTTATTAGATTTTTGTTAATTATTATGGCTCTATCCCTTATCCTTAATCTTATATACTAAATAACACATAACCATCAAAACCTTGTATGACAACTTCCACTTACCCTTTTTAACTAAATTTAACTGAATTTGATAAAATATTAACTAATATTTACATGATCCTATAATAATCTGACTTAATGACAGTTGGAATAGACCTTTAAGCATTGACATGCAATCCTATTTTCTTATGTTAAAAAATGAGTTTATATAAATCATTGATTTCTTGAATGATATCTACAAAATTAAAATCTGTGAAGTCATATTTAATCATTTTTTAATTAAATTATGTGAAATCAATGATGTCTCTTATGATATAGGCTTGTAATCTTAATGAATTTTTTGCAGGATCAATAAAATTTTCTTTTAATTAAATAGGTAATGAATTTGTTTAACTTAATGCTTATAAAAATAGTTCTGCACTATTCAATGGTGTTCTTAATTCATGTGAAAATGAATCAATCATTTTTACAATGAATTACTCTTTTGTTTCCATTTTCTTAAAATTAGTTTAGAGAGTAATATCTTGAATTATAATCAAAAATTCATTTTCATCCTATGCAGATGAAATTTTAAATAATAGATTTCTTTCTTCAAAAAATGCTTCATTTCCTTTACAAAATGTAGCAGATAATTCTAATTGATCATCACGTGTCTTAAATTTTTCTAAATGACCCATATTTAATAAATTTAAAATTTATTTAATAGTAAAGGTTTTATTTTAAATTTTTTATTATGTTAAATTTAAAGTACCTGAAGCTTAAAACATACTATTTTTCTCTAATGCTATACTAGTTTAATGCATAAAATAAGTATTCTTCTTTTGAATTATTTTGCACTCTAAATTTTCTAGAATAAATTTTCCAATGTCACTTTCTGCTTCAAATGTTTAGAGTAACTAATCATTTTCAAATAAAATTTCTAAATTTTCCTTTTTTACAATTACTATTCCAACAGGAAATGTTTATAATTTATTCATCCACTTCAAACTTACAGATTCACTAATTCGATTAATTAATAAAGATTATCTTGTTAAATTTCTTGTTGGTTTGAGAACTGTTTATTCCAACTCTTTTAATTTAATTTTCTCTAACTTTTTTATATTTTGATGTTTTTCTTTAAAAATCAACATTGTTGTATAACCTACTGTAAAATAAGTAACTCCTTATTCATCCTATGATATCATTAAAAATAATTAAAGAGCATTCAAAGCAATAAAAAATATGTAACTAAGTTGCTTTTATAGATTATCAATTAATTGTTTTTCATAAAATTTAATAAGTAAATAGCCATATCTCAATATTTCTGGAAAATAGAAGCAACAATAAAATATTTATGCCAATTAAGCCAACAACATAATAATTTAAATGTATTTTCTCTTCTTTCCACCATATTTCTTCACAATGCAAGGTGATAAAAATATACCCAATAATTAGATTATAACTGTATTGATAGTTACAATAAAAGAATCTTTTGAATAAGCATAAATTATTGCTGATAAAGCAATGTCGATTAAGCATTTGAAATAATACCAAAATTCTTTATTATTAATTTTCATTATTAAATATATTCAACTATTAAAGTTCAACATATATATAGTGAACTAAGTAAGCTTTATGAATCGAAATTAAATAGATGATAATTATAAATATAATTTAATTCAGCAGATCCATATTTTAATTGTTAAGTCATCATAAGAAATTAGCTTAATTGTAATTAACGGTATAGAATAATAATAATAATATGAATTAATCATTTTTAAGAATTAATAATCAATATTTTTTAAATACTCATTCACAATAAAAGGCTATACTTTATTATAATTCTACTATACCAGTTCTGTTTCTTGTAAATTAAAATACTTACATTACCTTACACTTGTAAAATGAAGCACCTAAGATGAATATATATGTTTTTCTAATTTTTCTCTACTTTTTTAAACCAATTCTTCAATTTTCGATATTTTATCACATTTTGTAAATACAATTGTAAATGGCTTTTCTAAACTTTACATTAATTATAATGTCATAGAATCTACTTCCTTAAATCTGATGATGATTAAGTAATTTTATGTACCCATGCTCACTATCGATTAGAATATAAGATTATTTTAAGAAAGGAGTATTTTTAATATAATATTGCATGAGATTTCCCCAATTTTATATATCCTTTTTATTACCCTTTGCAAAACCATAACCAGGAGAATCAACAATCACTTTTGATTAACCTAAATTATAAAAATCTAATGATCTTGTTTTTCCAGGGTAATTAGACGTTTCAGCAACATTCCTTCCTAATAAAGCATTTAATAAACTAGACTTGCCAACATTTGATCTTCCTAAACAAAATTATAATTGTACAAAAAAGTACCTATTATTAAAAACTAGAAAATAGTAATTTTATTTTTACTTCTTTTCTCTTGATTTTACTTAATTCCTATTCTTTTAATTATAATTATAGGAAATTATCAATATTATTTTTCTCAAATTTACCTTCTATTTTCACCATCTTGTAAAATATTTCTGAGGCCATTTGAGACTAAAATATATTACTTTTAGTATTACTTACATATTTAGGTTTTAGAAATTATATTGGCTCACCCTTTAGATCAAATATAGTTTTAGAAAATAGAAATTGAGTCTATTTGAGTAGCATACAGAGATAAATAAAATAAATAATATAAAAATCTAATTATTCTCTATTCTTTCATTATTGATATTTCCTATAATTATTTATAGAAATATGTTCAAATTTACTTGAATTCATAATTTATTTCTAGAATTGAAGTTATTTTCTTAACATTATGATATTTTATAATTTTTGTTATCCTTATATTTTTACTTAGTTTATAATTTCTCACAAATTTATTTGTCCAACTTTTACTTGCTTTAGGTACTCAATTTATATTGGTATTTCTAATAGTTTTATAATTCCATGTAGTCAATTTTTGCTCCATCTCCAAATCAATTCACTATAGTCCTTACCTCTACTTTCGAAAAGGATTTATATTTATACTCCTTAATGGAATTACTAGTTTACTAATTTTACTGTATTTTTCATTTATCCCTTCATATATCAAATTGAGCGAACTAATTTTTAAACTTAGAATATGCTTCTATATTTTCCTCTTGCCTCTTAGTCTCTTAACTTTTAGTGAAGGTTCTATTGAAATTTGACAGGAATGAGTTGAAATCTTATGACAAATAGGTGTTTTCCATATAATAAATACAGTGAAGAGTTATCATAATTTTACTAATAATTCAACTAATATAGACAAATAATATTCTAACTATTTTAGAGTAGAATTTCTCTCATTTAACAAATTTTATCCATTATTATATCAGAGCCAATATAATCTGATTCATTATTTTTTAATGAACATTTAATATGCATTCAAAGTAATAAATGAGATAATATAGATTTTAATATTTTTTATATAAAATTAAAAACTAAAATGATTGAAGATTTAAAGAGACAAAGTGATTTATTATTGGCAGAAATGTCGTATTGTTAGTATTCATTCACTTCAGCCGAGGAAAAAGGGTTATATGTAATCCCAAAGGGTTATTTTGGATATTTAATAACAAAAGGCCTCTGGTTCAAACTAAGAATCTGGATTTGTATAGAGGAAGACAATTAAATCAAATGCAAGTTGATTTTAAGTGAAGATTTTCTTTTTAAAGATAATGCATTGAAAGTTCTCAACTAAGTGATGGTGGCTTCAACTCCTAAAGAATAATGTTGATCAATTATTAATAATTTAGTTTAATTGATAACTATTATATGTAATTTTTAAAAAATAAATGACATATCTCTTTTTTATAAGGAAAATGGCATTTAAAATTATATAATTTCTATAATATATATTAGTGTTTTATTAGATTATAATAATAAATGAATTATAATCACTCAGTGTTTCTTAACAGGGGATGCTTAGCTAAGAAATTCAGAATCCTCTTATTCTAATTTCTAAACAAATTTTTCAAAGTCTTTCATTCTTATTTTTACTGTTGAAATACTTGAAGTAGATTTAACCATTGATCTTTATGAAAAGAGCTATAAAATATATGAATAGAAATACTGAAAGTAAACTACTATTTTTTTTCATTGATTATTTATTGTTAGCTTTAAAGAGACTTTTGAAATTGTCAAAATCAAGTTGATCATTTTGAACTTCCAATTATTCTAAAAATTCATCTATATCGAATTATAAATCAAATTCATCTTTTAAAATTTCAATAATTCTATTTTTGTGTACATATCCACTTGCATCGGGTTCTCCTCCTAGAGCTACAAATGCATCAACTAAAATAATTGATTTGTTATTGTACTGAATTCATTTAAGTGTATTTATTATTCCTCTTGTTTATTTTCTGATTCGAATCCTCTACATACTTTTGAAACAAATAGGATAGTTTAGAAATCCAATTATTAGGTATTTCGAAGCTCAATTTCTTTAAAGATCTTTTCTTTGCATTATTAATCAATCATGAATCCAAATTCTAGTTTTTCAATTCACAATTATATACCCTTTAATAGATCAATCATATCATGATAGCTTAAATAGCCTTATTTATTGATATCCATTCTTTTGAATATTTTTAATAATGTATCAATTTCTGTTTTTGGTAGATCACAAGCTTAAGAATACTTTAATAGCTAATTGTAATCTAATTTATTATTTTTCTAATTAATTAGCTAGACTCTCTATGAAGATTATTGCTCTGCAATTTAAATGCTATTAATATTGTTATCCATGACGCAGTGAGTCTGTTATTAAATAAATTTATATGATTTTAAATCATTATAATATGAAATCTCAAATTTATAATAATTGATTATTTTTTTGTTTATTTTTAAATATTAGATAATTTTTATGATGTTGTGATTATAGATTATAGTTTTATTAGATTTGTAAAAATATAATATATAATATCAAAAAATAAAACAATATCATCATAAAAATTATAGTAATTATCAAAATAAATCATCTGACATCATATCTTAAAGTTCTTTACCTTTTTTAGAATTCACTACTTTACTAACAGTTTTTGCAGATGCCTATGTCTTTTAGGAAATTAAACTAGAATTATTAAGTTTCTTATCCTCTTATTTTTCACTTCTTTATATAATTTCCTCTTTGTTAATTATTTGTTATTATTATTCTTTGTTAATTATTTATTATTATTATTCCTAGACATCAGATTACTCTAAAACTTTGTTGATATCTAAAAGATTTTTAGCCTTAGAATTTTTATGTTAAATTAATGCCATTTCTCTATCAAATCCATTTGTTAAACCTTCAGTATACCAAATTGTATCTTTTACTTATTTTATTAATTTCTCAATATTTGGTTCATCAACCTTTTTTCTAATACCATACTATTATGAAGTAGCATTTTTCAATTATCTTGCTCCTTTATTTAAGAAATCCAAATCTCTTACAATTTTAAAATAATCTTTCTTTGTTTCTTCAATCATTTTTTCCATTTCTTATAGACTTTTTTTTGGAATTTCAGCCTTGATTTCTTATTGTTTTGCTTAATGTTCATTTTAAACCTATTTCCTATCTTAGGCAGACATAGCCCTATATTGATCCTAAGCATGATTAGAATATAGTAGATTACTTTCTTCTAGTTTGGGAATGAACTTGGAATTTTTAATAATTCTGGTAATGGTAATCTTACAAATTCTTAGACTTTCTTTTCAATTTTCTCTTCTTCTAGTTTTTTCACAAACTTTTCGATATACTAATCATGCTCTTTTTATAATTCATGTTAAATATTCTCAATTGTAACCACAGTATCAGAATAGTTATCTTCATGAATAGAAGAATATCTATCTTTCTATTCTTCTTTTTTCAATTACTTAATTCTCAAGTATTAAAACAATTCCATTTATAATTTCTCCTCCAAAATAGCTTACTTATAATAGTAATATTTATACATCATCTTTGTCATTGACAGCCTAAGCACCTCCAAAAGGGGGAGGATTTTCCATCTATATAAATTCTGGCAGAGTTATAATTTCTCTAACTTATCTTTATTTAAATTAACAAGGTAGAGGAGGAACTTATTCTGTAAATTTATCTATTTTTTTTGGTTGATTAACTTAATCTAAAAAGTGATCAAATTCATATTGCTTTATTTTTTAAATATTCTATGATTTAAGAATCAGATTGTTTCCTTTGACTTTAGTTGGAATTGAAGGAGCTGGTTTAATTTGTTTCATAATTATATATATAACTATAAAATCAATTAATTATTCAATAAATTTAAGTAAAAGTTTTCTGAACCAATCTACTAATGTTTTTATTTCTGAGTAAAGATTAGGGTAGAAGAGTAATTATTAATTTTAATTAAGTAAATTCTTAATCTTCCAAATAATACCAGATTAGAAATTCAACACTAATCAGAGTCAATGAACTAAAAGTTTATAAAGTATATATATACATTAGTCCAGAGTATAAGAAGAAATTACTTAATTTATCTTTTACATCTTAACCTAAAGCCAATGTTTAATCATAGAAATAATGGAAACTAGTATAGACTAAATATTCCATATCATAAAAATATTAAACAAATATATTCTAATGAATTTACGTATCTAAATATTCTTTCAATTAAGTTTTATTTGTTTAATATTATAGGGAGTCTCTTTCATAAGAAAATTCACTCTATAATAAATTTTAATATTTTTGCATCATACCACTAATTCCCTATGTTAAGTACATATATGTAATATCTTTTTCAGTATGATTCAAATCTGAAGAAATATTACAAAAATAATAAAAAGTTGGAAAATTATCACATAAATTCCCTTACAAAGCTGTCATAATTAATTCTTGCGTTGATGAATTAAAAATATCATTTTCCATTACTTCATCTATGATATTATTAATTATAGGTAACAATTAATCAGTATAATTAAAAAACTATTAAATAATTTCAATTTAATTTATATGTTACAATGAATCTGAGTTTATTAAGTATTCTGTCTTAATCAATTCACCCAATAACACTGAACTATCAAATATTTTCTTTAATTTAACAAACTAAAAAGTAGTTCTCAAAGACTACTTATATTATTAGTAGTATTATAAATGCAATAAAGATACTGACAATCCTAAAGTTATGAATATTATCAAATAAGTTAAAGGTAACATGAATGATTTAATAGATAGATATTTATGATTAATCAATTTATGATTGATTTAAACGGTTGATTTTGATTTAATGGGACGATTTGATTATTAATTGTTGATTGTAGATTGATTCTAAGTAGTGGATGAAATTGCATGATAAGGATTTATTTCACTTAATTAAATAATGATATCATTTATAATATCATGATTTAGATGACTTAATAATTAGAATATTCTATTTTTTAAATCTGAAGAATTAAACATAGTTTATGATTAAACTAAAATAATTATGAATGCTAAACAACATTCCATAATTATAATAATATTAAATTATTAAGTTGATTAATCTATTTTATCTAATACAATCTAAACCAAAGCTTCCATTGCAATATCACAAAATACAAATATCTTAATTACATTTTGCCTTATAAAACTAGATGAATTTAAAGATGAATAGTCTTCTAAAGGTGTTTAATAATTAATTAAATTATCTCTAAGCATTTTATCCATCTTTGTTCTAGCTATATCAAAAAATTATAAGTAATTCAATTCATCTTTATTAAGTGTATTATTATTGTAATAATCAACAATTATTGTTTCCTAATTGATATCAAGACTCAATAGATAACAACCCATTGTATCTTGATTATATCTTCCTAAAAATATTCCATTCACAAACCCAAGAGATCCTAATCTGGAATTCTCCACAAATTCAGATAAGTTATAAATATTCTAGATTTAACATAATCGATTCCATTAATTTAAAAATAATGCCGCATAAGCAAATGTGATAGCTTATGGATAAATGGCATAATCATAATAATACTCAAAAACTTTGATATCACTTTGATTTGTTGAGATATTAAAATAAGATAGAATGACTAAAATTAATGAAACTATAAATAGCAGAAATAAGGATATCTTAATATGTTTATATTGACCTTTGTGACTAATTAACCTTTCCCCTTGAATTTGTGTTTATTCTAAATTATTCTATTATTAATCATTATTATTTATAAGATGATTTAATCCTTACTAAATGTATTAGTCTTATGAGATTTGACTTTTCAATCCTTCAACTAATAAAAAATTGATGGAAAATAAAGCAATTTTATCACCCTCAGGTTATTCATATTTTTAAAATGTTAATTCATATTCAATATCTATACTGATAGACTTTGAACTAATTACTAATTTAGATAATTATTCTTAATAATTAGGTTTTATCATTTTTATTGGAATATTTTAAATTTTAGGATCTGTAGTTTAAGCTATTGTGACTTTTTATTTAAAATTATTAAACATATTTTTAGTAGATTAAGAATAGAAGATTTATTATAATGATTTTTTAGAAGTTAGAGAAATTTCTTCATTGTAAAATTAATTAACTCTTTCTAAGCATTTTTTATGATTTAATGGAAATTTCCATTAAGTCTAAACTTTTAGACTAAATTAATCTTATTATATTAGAGATTAGAATTATAATACCTAAGTATATATTTCACCAATATAAAACTATATCATGGCATTTTCTAAAAATTGATTAATCTTCAATTATTATGTAAAAGCATTGGCAGATTTTAAAATTAAGTGTTCATAAATTTCCTAAGAAATACCAAGTATCTTTCCATCTGAATTAAACCATAATATTTATGGAGTTAATTTTTCCATTATAATAAATTGATTAATTATAATGTCATCGTCTGTAAGTTGATAAGATAAATATATTTAACAAGGTTGAATATAAGTTTCATTAGTTAAAATGCCTCCAATTTAATTCTTTGGATTTGTTGATGATTCCAAATATGTTTAAATTAATTTATAGTAAGAATCCTTCCAAAATAAAGGAATTAGATCTGACATATTTTGAGGTATTGTTTTAAGATTAGGAAATGTCTATTTCAATCTTTATATATTAAGTTGACAAATCTTTCCAAATTCTTTCAAATAACTTATTTAAATGACGAAGGATTAACCTAATTATATAAATATCTTTATATACATGCTTCGATTTAAAGATTTAACATTTTATTCCATGAAATTCTATCAACAATTCTATTTCTTATTTATTAAGCCTTTATATATATTATAAATTACTTTTTCAGAATCCAAATAAAAATTTTGATAGAAATTAGCAATGTGTTTTAATGTTAATATGTCACTTTATGGTAGAAATTTCATTTTTAACTAATTTAAATCAATAAGATTCTCAAATTGATGTTATTAGTATTACAATTCTTATGTAATCTTAGTTAAACCTTTCAGAATTGCATTGATGTATACTTACTCTTCTTATTCACTTTTTAATTACAATAAAAATTCTATTTTAAGTCTGGATATTTTATTTAAAATCATTATCACCTTATCTTCTATAATTAATACTTTTGTGGCTAATTTAATATCATCTTATTGACAATAATAACGTTTACAATGGGTGTTCAATCTTTATTTAAGTGTCTATAATTTTAATTATTAAATATAAGTCAAATTATCAGATTTAATTTTGGATAATAATAAAAGTCCTTTCATACAATTTTTATCTTTTAAATGATCTATATACTAAATTTTTTAATCAAAGGATTCAAAATATTTAATTATTTGAAAAGAATCTTAATTTATTGATTAGATTTAAGATGCAATCAAAATTTCAATTAACTTTTTCTTTTTATTTGATTATACTAAATTATAAATTTATAATTTTAATAAAGATACTTGATTATTATCTAATATATAATGTAATATTATCTTTTATCTAATTGCTATTATTAAAGTAATACCTAAGATAAAATACATCATTATTTGACACCAATCTAATTTAAATGTGTTTAATAGTATCTATATTATTATAATAGTTTGTATTGATAATTAGAATGTTATATTGTGATCTTGTTTTCTGATTATACTTATACAATAAATTATTTTGATTATAATTTGAAATATTTGAATTATTAAGATATTTTATGATGTTATTGTATGTATTAAACAAAAGGAAATATTAAACAACATTTATATGAAATGTATTTTTGTTGAATAATAGGCTCCTTCAGTTTCTATAAAATGTAACTTTGTGTTTAATGTTATGTTACACATTTCTATAGTAAATGATATTAACATGCATATAATAGATATATGAATATTTGTCTACTGGGTTAAATTTTGAGATCCTGCAAAAAAGATTGGAATAATAAGTAGATAATGATTAATAGACATTATATTATAGATTATTGAATTGGATTGAATAAGTTTATTCATATAACAAATTGTTATTATGTTGACACAGATATAAGAGATTATGATAAATGTAGCAATTACAAAGAGTGTAGAGACTGAATTTGCTGGTTATAAAAAACTGATCCTGTATTGTTTTGCAATTTCTAAAATTAAGCTAAATATTAAATAATAATACTAATTAAAGTTGGGGTTGTTTGAAAGTTCAATCTATTGCAATTCATGAAGAATGATAAAAATTTAGACAATTATAATTTAAAAAATGTGATCCTAATTTCTTTCATACACTAAATCATTCAAAGCTAGTAAGTATTATTTTGTCAATGCTTATAATTTCTTATAGGTGTTTAAGAAGTTTTTGGTAATCATATTAATTAAAAAAAACTTTTTATATTAAAATTGAAACATAAGTATTAATATTTCATTTGATCTGTATTAATTAGGAATACAACAATTTATTAAATCCTTTCTATTTAATTAAGACAGGTGGAAATAATGTAGCAATTAATTTCAACTGATTTAATCTTTTATACTACATGTTAATCCAAAATCCTGACACAAATGAAGTAAAAAGAAGAAATCTAAGATAAATTACAATTGTTTACGCCACTGATGAAGTAATTAGATAAATTAAGATTTAATTTGATAATTTATTACTTAATATCTAAGTTTCAGTAAAAATATCTACGAAACAATAATAGATGCAAGTTTGTAATTCAATAAAGTATTGTAAAAATAAATGATAGTGTATGGGTAATTTTAGAAAATAATCAGAATGACTCTAATCATACTCATAACGTAAATTTACTTGTTCAAAATTGAATTCCTATTTAGATAATTTATTTAAGTCTTAAATTATTCCATAAATGCCCTTATCAATCAAAGTAAGGTAATTTTCATTTTCATAATATTCTAATTTGATATTATCAATTTTGCAAAAACTTAATATGCTAGAGTAGTAAGTACATAGATCATCATTAAAGATATCTATCAATTGTTATTGAAATGTTTAATTATAAAATGTTGCAATAACTAATTCATTATTTATTTAATCTGATAGTTTAAGCAACACATCAATATTATTAAAAAAGAATTCAATATGATCAGTTTCATTAATATATTCAATTGCACTATTGTTGTTAATTAAATGTTCAGTTTTCATGACTTCACCTATAACTACAGCAGAATCAAGTCTTGATTTCAATTTCAAATACTACATTGTAAGTATTAAACTACTTTAATATTGGTTATTATATAATTTAGAAACTAATTGAGAGCCAAATATAAATAAAATAAGTTCCACACCAATCAATAATGATAGAATTATTAATAAAGTATACTTTTCATTATAATTTTCTAATTTACTTATTGGATTATATTTTGGTTAATTAGAAATAACTTTTTCACTCTATTTTTGAGTGATAGGTTCTTCTTTTTATTAAATTTAAATCAGTAATAGTTTTGATAATTATTCTTTTTAAAAATGTAAAATTTCTAACTACTCTTATATTATTTTAATATTTAAATATTATAAAAGACGAATTAATTTAGTTTCTGTCCTTAATAATCTACAATTCACCATAATGAATATAATTAAAAGAAATACAATTACTAATGAAGAATATACACAAAATATAAATGTACTATTTTCAAATTAAGAAAATGATTCCTCAGTTGATTAAATTACTTCATCTAAAATAAAATTATGAAATTTATAAATCTTTAACATATTCTAACGAACTAATCCTTTTGTTTTAAGTATGTCTGGGTCAAATGTTGTTGTATTCTTAAACTCTGTCTTTTTAAACTGTCTAACCAATGCTTCTCTTATGATTGCATAAAATTCATAGTAATCTAAATAAGTTTATATCTTCAAACCATTCTAATAACTATCTAATTCAATCATATCAAAACCCAATTAAGTACTCTTCTTACTTAAATTCATTGAATATTCTTCATGAACACTACCCCAAAAATCAAAAACATAAATTAATTAATTTTATCTTCTCTTTTCTAAATATGGACTAATTAAATAGAGTTTGTTTTCAATACAATATTGATTCCACATCAACATAAATGATGCTCCTATATTAAATGTCATAGCCTAAGGAGTATTTAAAAAATTAACATCTTCTTGATAATTAATCATATTATTATAATTTAACTAATAACTAACAACTAAAGCAATAGTAGTCACTAAAACCATTAAAAGGAGTATCATAATGTTGTATTTTAATGGAGTATATAATTTTTTACTTTTTATTAGATTTGAGATGAATTCATAATCAGATTACAATCCTTCAAATTACTCATCATTAATAATTAAAGATTAATTTTAAATATTTTCCATTAAAGGAATTTATGCTATTTTTTCTTGTTAAAATTCTTCTATCTATTTAAATTTCAATACAAAAAAATTTGTCTCTGACTCTATAAACTTTTATTATACAAATTCCAAAGACCCTTCAAAATCTATACTCTTCAGTCTTGATGGTGGAACTACTAAGGCTTGTATTTAGTTCATGATTTATTTTTACATAATCTTTATTTTCACATTTTTAATAATTGGCATTTCCTCTATTATTTTATGTTATTTTGAAGAAATCAATCTTTTTGTTGATGAAGAATAAAAGATCTTTTTAAACTATGATGATATCGTTCCTTCATCATTTACAAGTCCTAATGCCTAAGTTTATTCTAGACATTTTTTATGATTCACAGGAAATTACCATCTAGATGAAATATTCACTTCTTATTAAAAAGTTCCTGAAGAATATAAGGTAGACAATTCTTAGATGTGTGAATAGATTTCTGGTAGGTAATACTAAATCATCCCTTCTTAAATGAAATCTGAAACCATTAACTTTTTAGTAAATGCATTATCAGATTTTTAAATTAAAAATTCATAAATCTACTAAGATATACCTAATATTTTCCCTTCTGAATCAAATAATGCAAAATGATAAGGTTAGTTTTTAAGCACCAATAAATTTTACAAGATTATATCATCTTAACTAATTGTTACATAAATGTATAAATTGCATTCAACCAAATATTCATTTTTATAAAAATATAGAGTTAAAGGTTATTTGATATCCAAACCTTGATATAAGTATTGATTGATATAACTATTATACACTGTCTATTAAAATTAAGGTAACAATTCAATGAGTTACTTTGGTTCTAATTACTCACCTATTATTTGAAGTAATCTTTTATTATTTTTATTTATTATATTGTTTGAATCTTTGATAAAACTTGATGACAATAAGAATACTTCATCTATCATAATTTTATAAATATATTTACTCTTCTGAAATTTTGAATTCATTATCTTATCATAAGCAAGTAAGTCATTTTATTTCTTCTAAAGATCTTTAACCTATCATTATATTTTTAGATTACTTTAAAATAATTACTATAAAATATAAATAAAAATGAAGATACTATATTTATAGAAATTTAATCTGAATTCTTAAATTATTTTAATCTTCCTGTTTACAAGTCATATTATTTTTCAAATATATTCTTGTACTTTTCAAGTGTATTTAAAATTTTATTAAGTTAAATTCTAAATGTCTTTAAGTATTAATCTAAAGCTTATTATTTTATCAATAAGATATAAAATTAGCTTTTTAGATCTATAAAATTAATTAAAAGTTAAAAGTTTTATTATTCTAAAACTAGAGTTTTAATGTATAAATCAACATTTAAAGGAGATGTAATTAATTTCTCACAAGATTAAATAACATTTAATAAATTTGCTTCTAAAGATAATTATTGAAAGTAACTTAAATTTGTTTTTTCAATATTGATTAAATTTAAGTATAATTGAATTTTCTTATATTTGAAAACATGTTATAAGACAGTTAATCTATCATGTATATCACCATTTTAAAGTACTTATTTTTAATACTTTATGATATTTTATTCTTAAGTTACTGTAAAAAAATGAGAAAATGATTTAAAATTATTCATCATTTCTGGATTTTTAAAAATATTATATTTGAATAGATTTATTTCAGAGTTTTTTGAAAATACCTATTCACCCAATTTCTTTTACCTTATTGAAATTTATATGCTAATAAATAAAAGGTAAATCAAAACTAGATCATACCAATATTGATTTGTCAAAAGAACTAAAATATAAGATATTACAAAATTGGTTATTTGTATATAATACCAACTATTATATTGATAACAATTTATCTTTTGTGTAATCATAATAAATCTTGAAAAAAGCATGAGAATTGGAGCCACTTAATATTAATAATTATTTTGAATAACAAAACAAATTATAAATTACATAAGCAAGTAAAATAAATTAACCAGTCTCTATGAATAACAACCTTCAATTTCAATTAAACTATTTTTTATATTACAAAAACAATAAATTAATTCTAAGAATAACCCTAATATTATTCCAATTATTGACAGTTCTATATAATTTAAAGAAATTGCAAAATTAAATGAAATATTTAAAGTGGGAAGAAATATTATCAAATGAAAAACATTTTGAAAATATTTGTAAAATTATCCTACTAAAATAAATTTCTCCTTCTTATCAAAATAAACTATTATCACCACTAAAAAATATATTACTTCAGTTGAGAGCAATAAAAATAAAAATAGTTGGTCTCTATTATATTATATTAAATTTATTGAAAACTTTTATAAAAATAACAATAGTGAACTTTGTATTTACATAAAAGTGTAATTTTTAATTTCATTAGAAGTGATTAATTATATTTCTTATAAGGCAGAAATTAGTAAAAGGATTTTTGAAAATACTAGATTAAATAATGTTGGTTCAATTTTGTTTCTGATGATTGTTTATTACATTCGTACTAAACTGTTGAATAATAATTTTCCTAATTTATCATTTAATTTCTTCTTTTTTAATGCTCTCCTCATAAATAACTCAATAAAAATATTAATATTTAATCAATTTAATTTAAGTAAGTAGCTATCTTTTTATTTCTATAATTTATATCTTTCAAAATATCTAAAAAGATTAAGGTAATAAAATAATCAATAATTATAATAATGTCATTCAAAAATATCATTTTTCTTAAATTTCTAAATAATACTATCTTATTGATTTTCTTCATCAGAGCATTTTTCTGAAATGTAACCTCCCAATTTCTTGACTGGTTTTTCACTTTAAGATAAATACAGAGTTCCTAAGCTTTTTTCTGACTTGATACAAGGAAAATCTATTTTTTGAGTTTCACAAATGACTTTCATGGGGAATCCATTACACATTTCATTAGGATCAATATAAAAATTAAGATTCTTTAACTATTTTGTTTCTTCATTATTTTATTATTGTTATTATTAATGGTGAAATTCAGTTCTCTTAAGTTATGGAACAGGATTTTCTCCTTCAACATTAGGTTTATTCTTTTTGAATGAGTTGGTTTAAACAAGGGGATATACTCTTTTTCTGATTTAACTCTTTCTTCTGCCTTTATATCTTTCAATAAATGTTTAGTTTGTTTTATAAGCATTTTCATTAATTTCTAATTATTTTAAGTTTTTCTCTTTTTACATATCTTTAATTCTTTTCTTAATTTTTCTTCTCTCAATTACTCTAAATACAGTTCATTAATACCCTCTCAATATATCAGTAATTGAATTTATAGCAAAAATATCAATTGCAAATTATTGTGGTTTCTTTCCAATCAAATCAGGATATCTGGACTCCCATGATTTTCTAATTGAACGTAGAATGGTTTTGTCTTCTATTTATTCAATTCCTATAAGATCATTTTTCTTTTTAATTGCATTGTACGCTAATTGAATACATATATCCTTAAAATGAATCATCTAATTTTGATATATTTAAATTTGATAATCACTTAGCTTTTGAAAGATCTCAGTTTTAAATAATCTCATTTTTTTTTTATGATTATAAATATGAGATTTTTATTTTTAGTTTTCTAAATAATTATTTATATTTTATACTGGCTGCAAATTCATAATATTATGAATTTTCATCTTTAAAACCTAAAGGGGGATTTATTTCAAACATTAGAAATGCAAAATCTTCAGGAGTAATCCAACCTGTACCTTGAGGATCATAATCAGACCACTTTACTAAAAAGTCTTCTAATTGATATGGATTTATAGCTGCTGTATTTTCTAATTGACATTCTTGATATGATTCAATTATCATAGCTAAAAATAATGAAGTCATAATGATTCTTATTAAAACCAAAAAACTTATAAAGAAAAAGTAAGCAAAAATTGTACTACAACCTCTTGCTCCTTCTAATACAAACTAGTCTGGAGTTTAAGTATGACAACCTTGAGTATCAATTGAATAATCTGTCATATACAAGCTCCAATATTAACCAGTTGAAATATCTATTAAGATTAAAATTCCATCTAAGAAATTTGAAAATGATTTTGTCCTCTAGTTTTCTTCCATTGTGTATGGATATTAAGGATCCTATGGAGTACTCCATATTGTTGAAAAAGCTTAAACACCAATAAGAGAATATATAATTATGGTAATTGCTATAAATACAATAACACTTAACAATGTAGGTATAAGATCTTAGATTACATCAATGAGAACTCTCAATTATTTATTAAATTTAAACAATTTATTAGCTCTAATAATCCTTAATGATCTTATAATAAAAGGAATTGCATAAAGTCTAGGTAAATCAAAGTTGTTTTTTAAGATTAAAAGTACATCAGTAATTATCAAAACTATTAAGTCAAACTTATTGAGAATATCTCTAAAGAAGTGTATCCAATATCCAAAAAGTTTGATGAATAATTCAATGTGGAAAATTACTATAAAGAATATACTCATTCCATATAATGCTTCTTAGGTAGTAGTATTCTGATTTCCACTATAAGATGAACAACTAGATATTAGAGAATTATTACAAAATTAGATTGATCAACAATAATATTAAGATGACGGTCTCAAAATATGGATTGTTTGCCAAATGATAACATTTAAGTCTATATTTATTTTAAGGTTTTGGTATTAGATTGATAAGCTTTTTCTTTTGCATAATTTACATCATTTATATCCATTATCTTTAAAACTCATTCAATTATTAAAAATTTGCTATATTCTCCTTAATAGTTCTATAATTATTGATGATTAACCCGGTGATTAAATTGAGCAATACAATATTTAGTGAAAAGATCAACACATAAAATAATAACTAATATTAAGATGATGAATTAATTTTAGGGTTAAGTCCTCTATCTGTAATATCAGATACACTAAACATTTATTAAGTCCAACTCTCTCCAATTATTAATCTGAATAAACAAAGTAAGGAATCTTATATTGTATCATAATTGGTTATATTATTGATCCATTGACCTCCTCTGGCTAGGCAATCTTCTATAGTGTTAATCTCTTCAAATTCTTTCAAAGATACTTAAGAGCAAAAATAGAGTTTGCCTTTCCAAATTGTCATACAAATAATACTTAAAATCCATAGACATATTCCAGTTACAAAAATCATTGACGAAAGTAATGAGATGGTTTATAGTAAAGACCTGGATATTAAATTTAGTTATTCATTTTATGATCCTCTCTATATATATCAAAATTAATTACTCGTAGTGTGATCAAAATCCTAAGAGTTCTCAAAGCTCTGAATGCTCTAAGGTATTAGTTCTTATAAATATTGAGATCATCAAGAGAACTAACAATGAGAATTACAAAATCTAATTGATTGTTGCTATTCATGATATAAGATTTTTAAGGTTCTAATTTATTCCAATAAAACCCTTAAGCTAAGATTTTGATGAATGCATCTAATATAAAGATGCCTGTAAAAATGTAATTAACTATATCTAGAAATAAATTATCTTATCTAAGAGGTTTATCATATCCTAAAAGTATTAAATTGAGTAAGATGATAAAACTCATTCCCCAATCATAATATTTTTATTGAATAAAAGAATGTAATCTTTTTCTAAAATTAGATTTATTATGAAGTATAAATAATGATGAATTGGCAAAGAATAATTTTAAATTTGTTGATGAGAATGAAATAGGCAATATTTAAGAATCATCACTATATTTTAAAACTTAGACTTAATAATATCTTGATTATGATCTTTTTAATACTGGTTATGGTTTAGAATTTTCCTCTTCTTTTTCACTATCATCCGAAACCTTAGATAATCTTCCAAAAAAACGTTTTTTTTCATTCTATTAATTGCTTACTTATAATAATGATGTTTCTTTTGTAGGTACTATTCTTGATTTATTTTAAATTGTCGAAATAATTTTGGCTGCCCTTGCTTTAGAAATATCAGCTTCGTTTTTAGCATCCTCATAATTATCCAGCATCAAAGTTAAAAATGAAGGTAGTAAAATAAATTTGCAAATAAATTAAACACAAATAAAAAAGACATATGGAACCCAAGATCCTGTTTCCAAAGTTGTATAAAATATAGTTTACCATTAATCTGAACATATAATTATAAACAATGAAGTAATTGTCTCTCTCAAACTATCAAAATTTGCTCTAGGAATATAAGAACCATTTAAATCATAATAGCCATATTCATTAAATCTTAGTTTTCCTGCAAAAAAGTTTCTGCCTATTACTCCTATCACTAATCCATATACTAACAATATTAAAATCATTATAGGAATATTATTAAAGGATTTCCATAGGGCAGATAATAAAACTCTATAATTAGACCAACTAGTTTATTAATTAAACACCCATAATAATCTTACACCTTTAATTACATTTAAAATGAATGGGTATTCCAATTATGTTAATTAGACAACCAAACAAATAAAATCACAAATGAATTCCAATAAAAGAATTATTTTACTTTCTTTCTATTTCCAAATATAAATTCTTGCCATATCTTCTATTAAATAAATAACTAGAAATATAATATTCACTTTAGCCAAGGTACTTTCTAAATTATTTTTATATGCTGATTCATCATTTAAAGATAAAACAACAAGATTAGCTAGAAATAATAGACTATAAAAATATCTTGTAATTGTTGATGATAAAATTGATTTGATAATTTTTCTAATCTTTCTTTAATCATTACTTCTTTTTGTTGAATTCATTAACATCATCATAACTCTTTATTTACTTTTATTAAGATAATTTGGACTCTAAAACACAGTCTTCCTTTTTTCATTTGATAATGGTATTTTTGTATGACTATTGAAAAATAGAAAAGGTTGAATTGGTTCATCTAAATGCATTTCTTATTGAGATTATTTTAGTAATATTGCAACAACCAAATTTTATAAAAAGAATGAACTTATAAAAATATATGTCCATAAATAACATGTACTAACATATTTATTGAATGAATCAGCTAAATTTTATTCTATTTCTACCCACCCTTCAATAAAATGGACTATAAATAAACTAACCATTGATTCTTAAATGTAATCAAATTTAGTAAAATTATGTGAATATTAAATAAAAGGTTACTCATAATAACCTTACTTACATTAATAACCAGCAGAACAACTTCTTCCTAAACCACACAATCGAGTTGGATAATAATCAACTTCATCATTTTCATTAATACAATAATTTCTTAAGATCCCAGTCCAAATTTGTAATCCAACAATAGCAAATACATAAAAGAAAAAACAAATTATAATAGTAATATAAACAATTGAGATAAATGAATATTCCAATGTCAAACAAAATTTTCTTACTATTCTTAAAATTTTGTAATGCACAAAAAATTCAAGTAAAAATAGTATTCTAAATATATAAAAATAAGATTGTCTTAGAAATATTGCAAAAAATATAGCAATTCCATTTATAAATGCTATTGGATTTCTATAGTATCCATATTTACAACTCCATAATCTAAATATTTATTTGTTATTTACCCATAAGATACTATTGAAATAATATGATGGGCAGAAAATATTATATCTGCTGTAACAATTATATTAGATATCTAATCATCATTCAAACTGATTCCTAATCCACTTTCTTCATTATTGTAAGGTTTGATTATCAAAATTATTATACAAAATGATGTCTAAATAGTTTGTAAATAATACAAATATGTACACTGTATATTAATAAACTAGAGATTCATTTATATATATGCAACATAGCCTAAATTTATTATTCAACCCAAAATAATCTAAAGAAAATTAACAATAATAAGGATTCTCATTTTTTAAAAACTGTTCATCAACATTTTCTAAAAAATTTAATCGAATGTTAGTTTATGATGGATTAGGTGAAAAAAATCCTTATTCCTAACTTAACCTATTTAAATCACTTGATGCTATAAATTCCTTATGACTTCCTATTTTATACACATTTTACTTGTTATAATAATGTTTCTAAAAGGAAGAAGGTAAAATGTCTTAGACTGAAGATAAGATATCCTTTCCATAATCACGATCCATATTAAACTTCTTTTGTTTTCTGAAGCAATTGAAAAAAGATTACAGCATATAAATTATATAAAATTTAGTATTATTCTCAAAAATTTTTCATCAAATCCATCTCTTCATTTGACTATTTTGGGTAGATTGAAAAGAACCTCCAATCTTATATATTCTTTTATCTCCTTAAGTTTTTTAATTCTCTGATAGATGTCCTGGAATCCAAATTTCTCTAACTTCCAAACAAGATTTAGAAATGTCTGGATGCAACAACTTTCTTATTTCAGATTGACTTGGTGTCTTTAATATTTATGTTTTCAAAATTGTTTCTGGTTCATTAAAAATATCATCTTCACTATCTCTTTATGATTTTAAATATGCATCATCAGCACTTATTTTTCTTTAATGTTATTATCCTTATTGATATTTAATCCTTCTTTTTCCAACAGCATTTATTTCTACTGTTCTTATAGGTACATTTTTATTTAATGTAAATCCTACATGAGCAATACTACTTCTTCTTTTTAGTGTATTCTACATTGATTATGCTTTTTATTCCTCTTAAGAATAAGTTAATTTTTATTGACCCTGAGAAGCTATACCATTCTTACCTCTTATTTGCATTAATTCTAGAGTGCTTTTCTTTTAATTCTAATTGTTATTGTTTTTTAAAAGATCTAAAATAGATGATGTTTTTGTATTAACTTTATGATAATTTTCAATTGAATCGAAAGGTTTGGAGGCACTTAAATTAGATGTTAATATTTATTTACTTTGAAATTTTGATATTGTACATTGCATATTAAACAAAGTTTTTTAACAATGTATTTGTGAAAGGATACTTAGTATCAATTTCAAACATACAAGCTAATGCTTTTGGATATTCAATGATAATTGGTCCTTCATCACTTTCTGCAAGACAAATAAATTTTTTTTCAGAATTATTGAATTAGAAATTATGAACATCCCATCTATTCAATAATGGAGCTAAAAATCGGGATTCTATATCTTTAAATGCCTTTTTTGATTTAAATAATAAATAATACCCAATGTTATAAATATACATTTCTTATTGAAACAACTGTTTCTGTATTTTTATTTTTACTTATAAATGAACCCATTTATTTTGGTTTATAAATAGGAGCCTTAACCACATATTTTCCTATGGATTAGAATTCTTGTGCTGCACTCCTTAAATGAATACCCACATTTAATTTTGGAATCCATTCAGAAGTTTCATAATTAAATACATATAAATCTCCTGATGTATTTTCTAAAAACATATCACTTTACTATATTTAAATTTTTAACTCCCTTAGATCAGATAATTTACCCCCATTCTAATTGATTAGATTTATAGGCTTATATAGTATAAAATTTCATACTCTTTCAATATTTGATGCAGATAGATATACTAAGGCTTACATGGCAAATCCTGAAGCAAATAGTAACTTCTATACTCTCAAACTCATCCTCAACAAAACCAATATTTTTGCTAACTGTAATCCTTAATTTATACCCATATGAACAGCCCAAGGTCTTGTATGACAATCTCCAATAATAAATATCACATCAAGTTGATCGAATTTTTGAGCAGCTTCCTTTTTCACATAAGAGCTTTCTACTTCATATAAGAAATCTTCAATAGTATCCCTATTACGAACATAAAATTCATTTTCTGTATCTATTAACTCTTTTTATTCAGCTAAATACTAATATTGTATAATATTTTACTTTCATTACATGAAATTGGAAATGTTAGAATTTTTCAAGGTCCTTGTTATCATAGCAATTAATTATTAAAATTCGCATTATAAAAAAATAATAAGTAAATTAATTTGTCTAGGGGAAAGTTATTTCGTAAGTATAACATGAATTGAATGAAAGACTAAAAATATTAGAGGATAATTTTAAGGTTAAATTGATTATAGTAAATATAGATCTTTTAAGTAAAAATAATAATAATATTAATAAATATCAAATATTAGGAAGAAATAATTTAAATATTCATTATTTTTCATCTATGCCCAAAATTCCTCTGACAGTGATTTTCTTTTTGTTTATAGTTTGGAGACCAATTCTTAACTCACCAGGTTTTGAGATACCCACTACAAATTTATGAGTTTCAATCCTATTCGAGAAATAGTCATTTTCTAATTGGCTCTAACATTTATCCTATAAATCTGTATCCATCTTGATATATTCATCTTAAATAGAGTTTGGTACATTGTATCGTTAGTCGTTGATATTCATGACAAATTATTATTGCTAAACTTTAATTAATATGTAAAGTCATTTATGATATAACATATTGAATTCTGTTTATTACTATAAAAAAATGAATAAATAATTGAGTATCAAAAGTATTATGAAATAATCAATGTTTTCTCTTTTTAAAAGATTCATCTGGAGAAATAAAGGCTTATTCATATTGTCCTCCTGATTGTTAATCACTTTTCCATTTATATATAGGAATCTCCTCTTTCATAGAATGACCATCATCTGAACAATTGGTGTTTTAATGAATATTTTCTGATTGCGCCTATTCTTTTGATAAAACCTATTGTGCAACTTCCTCTTAGAGAAATTCATTACAATCTTAATCAATACTAAAGATTAAACTGATATAATTACTATTGATTATTCATCGTATTTTGATCTATTGAAGAGTCTTACTAATCTAAATCAGATTCTGTGAATTGATTCTATTTAATGGCTAGTTTTTTAATTAGTTTTTTAGAGAAGGCCTCCCATGCTTTGTACATGATAAGTACAGTCAAATAATCATGCAATATATTGAAATTGGCTTTTAAATGCAGAATGGGACTAATGTTGGTTCTCTACAGAAATCTGTTTCTTCTATAATACATCAATCTAAGTTGCATTTCCTTATTGAATTATTTGATCTTCTTTATAGAAGAAGATGTGCCATTTTTAAATACTTCAACATGATAACAAACTCGGAATAATTCATACATTAATTGATTGTATTAGATATATCCAAAATGATCACTATTATTATTAATAACAACTAATACCATTATAATTTAAATGAAGAAGCCAATTTACCTACATCCCATAAATTTTCATCCTTTCCTCCACCCAAAGGTTTTCCAATATCCATCAAAAAACGACATAAAAATTTATAATGCATAGCTTGACCTTATGTTTCCGAGGAATACTTGCACCAGATGGTTTTAATCTTATCTACATTTTCAACATATGTCTAAATCATTGAATTTTAAAGCATAAAAAACTATTCAAACTATTCCACCAAACCTAAGACAAATAAATTAAGTAGAACATAGTTTGACAATAACATAAATAGGAAGAAATAGATTTAATTATAAATACTTCCACAATAGATTTCATCTTCAATACAATAAGGGTTATAGAACATAGTATCAGTCATTATAGTTCTCCAATCATCTCCTGATGCGCATTTAAATAGAGATAACATGGCTTGAGCAACATTTTGGAAATTAATTTGATCATCCATAACTTATCCTTTTTCTAATTAGCCATATAAATGACAACCAACAAGTGCAAAAATATACATAGTAATAATCAACAAACTAAAGATCTTTCCCAAAAATGGCATAGCAAAAACCATGACTCTCATTAATCTTTATAAATTAATCAATCCTTAGAAAATTAAAATAATTCTCAAACATCTTAAAGCAAAGAATAATCTAAGAAATTAATATCCTGTATCACCTGGAGATGATCTGAAATATGCCAATGCCCAATCCGATTAATAATCAGCAATAATATCAATTATAGCTATTGTAATCAAGAAAAAATAGAACCTTCTCCAATAATTGTCAAAAAAACGATTGACTCCGAAAGCTAAAAATAAAAAGACATTCCATAAAATGTAAATGTAAGTTAAACTATTATGAGTATCATTTAAAGTTCTAAAAAAATTATCATCCATATCTGAAAAGAAAAGTAATAGCACCATTAAATCAATTAATAATAAACAAAACATAACTTTTTAAACAGTTTTATTATTAGTTAAATCTGATGCAAATTTTCTAATTGTTGATGTTGGAGGTGAAGAATACAATGGAAAATCTTTAATAATTATCTATGAGATTTTCATAAATTCTACTTAAGCTTTTGTAATGTCTGACATTTCTATCTTACTTTAATTAGCTTTCAAATTTGAATATAAAACTCCTGTAAATAAACTCAAGAAAAACATAGATCCAATAAAACAAAAAGATATAAAAAAAAAATAAGTGTGAATATAACTATTAAATGCTTCTGGTCCAATATTTGGATTTTAACTGTTCTCTGAAATTTATAAAATTTCACCCCATCCATCAAAAGTTGAAACCACAAAGAGAGTAGGTATTGCAATAGTGATATTATCAAAATTATGTTTATAATTTATCCATGTTCTATTCTACTCTTCGCATTCTCGTTTGTTAATTTAAAATTACATTTTATCATCACAAAATCCAAATTACTGTTCATATAAGATAATTCCATAAACTCCAAATATGATCCATACTGAAAGCATTGTTATCAATACATTCCAAATATCTGCTAAAGATCTACCTAATGCCAATCTTAATGTATTTAACCATGATATTCGGTACATTAATTTCATTACTCTGAAATATCCAAAATATAAAAAGAATTCTACTATTGGTTTTTTTTCTTAATTAGAGGGAAAGTGAAAGAAGAATGAAATAATATAAATTACATCAACTACTTGCCATGTGTATGTAATATATGCTCCTTTATTCATCCACATTCCCTTTGCTATACTACCCAAGATTATTTCAAACAGAAAGAAAATATTTGCTATGAATTACAAAATTTCTGGATAAATAGATGAGTCACTTTCATAGTCATTATAAGTCTTTAAAGCAAAGACTATTATTGAAAAATATAACACTATATCCATAAAATAGATAAAGAAATTTGAAGTTATTATTCTACAACATAATATTCTGAAAAGGTTCTCTTTGTTAAAAAAATACAATGATTGTTTACATTAAATTCCATCATATAGATTAGGATATTAACTCAGTATGTCTTTATGAACTTGTCCTATTATTAAATTATAAATTAATAATACTTATTGATTTCATAAGATTTTAAATTAAATGCTATTTCAATTTCTTCTATTAATTTTCACTCACATTTATTTATGATATCAATGGCTTTAAATTCAATTAAAATTCATTCATTTCTTATTATTCTGTTATCTATGAACTTTATTCATCTTATTTCTCATTATTATTTTTTTCTTCCTCTTATTCTTTTACTCCTTCTAATTCCTCCATCTCTTTATTTATTGCTCCAAATCCATCTAACAATATAGCCAACACCAAACCATAGGTTATATAATTCAATAAAATAACCATTGAATATGAATAAATTACAGCAAATAAATAGTTGATTTTACCTCCCATAACATATACTCCATACCAATCATCATTAGTTAATATGTTGAATATTGTCATAAAAGCTTTAAAAATGTTATCATAAGAATGTAATTATCCTAAAACATCTGTTTAATCAAAAAATCCAGCATACATCTCCATACCAATCATAGCATATACAAAGATGACTAAAAAAAATAAAAATGTCAAATATATGTATTATCTAAAGGTTTTCTATGCAATATGACCAATTGCTACTGCCATTTTATTATATTTCAATACTCGATAAAATAGAAGACACTTAGTTCCTCTAATCAATCTAAGATTTTATTCATTTAAATTTGTCATTACTGAACTCATTGTGAGTTCAATGAAGTTCAAAATTACAATGCAAGATTAAAGAACATAATCAGGACTTTAAGCTATATCTTTAAAAGAAAATGCAAAGAATCTTAATACTAGTTCTATACATAAGAATATTGTTGAAACATCTTCTTCATTTGATATAGTAACTGAATCAGCTATGCCTTATAATGATAGGAATGTAAAATTGATTAAGATGATACAATCAAAAAACAATTAACTTATTTAAGATGTAATTAAAAGATAAGAGTATTTACGTAATGTTTCAATCTTACCTTTAAATCCAACCATCCAAATTTAAATATCAATAAAATTAAGTCTTTTTAATATGTCTCTAAAATTAAACAATCTTGATTCATTTAATTTTAAAACATCATTTCCAGACCAAGTTTTTTTTGAAATTTGATTAAATTAAATATCCTTTCTTCTAAGTAATCCATATTAGAATTCATTTGAAGATTTAGAATTTTTGTTTTTTTGAATTTTAGCATTAATCTTTGTAGAAACTCCTTCATAATTTAAGTAATATCCTTAGATATAGACATAATTTTAATCTGATTTTTTTATTGCAAATGGAATAATATTTTCACCTTATGAAGTTTTCAACTTATGTGATTGTGCAATGCTTTGTTTTTAATAAAAATTGTTTTGTTCTAAGGAATTGTTAGTCTCATTTTATTCATCTTCAGTTTAATTTAGAATAACTCTTTTCACTTTTCTTACTGGAAATTTACTAAGCTTTTTATGATCATATGTAATTTGTTCAATCTTTTTTTATTTGATATCTGGATAAATAACTGGTAATTTTATGTTTCTCATGTTAATGATTTCTTTCTCTAATTCTTTTTTTTCACAATCAGGTAAACTAATTATTTAAAAGATTCTAATTACTTTAGAGTCGGCAATACATCTCCTTCACTTTCAAAATGTTATTGAATTTATTAATTTACACAAGATTACAATTATGAAAATTAAAAAGACTACAATCTCTCTAATATTTACAATTCTATCTCATCTTCAGTATATTTTCTAATATGTATATTTTTTTATTTCTCATTCAATATTTAAAATTTTGGAAGAAGAATATTTTTTACTGTTAAATTTTAAATTTTCTAAACAATTCTCTTAAATAATCCTACCTAAATAAAATTGATAATATATTATTACTGGTGGATTGTAATCCTCATTCTTTTTTTATTTCGCTGAAAGTATTCTTGTTTTATTTGAATTCCCTTTTTCATTTATATTATCTTCTAACTTAATAGATCTATAAGAAGATTTTAATGCTAATCTATATTTTTGAATAACTGGAAAAAATTAAATATATCGCAAAAAGGCAACATCAAATACATTAATGATATCCCTCTCTGGTAATTCTCTATTTTCCTTAATCTTTTATTATATTTCTCTCATTTCTTCTTCTTTTGCATTCTCCTCTGTAGCTTCAGCATAATGAATTTTAATAACTGCAATAACCAAATTGAATCCAAAAAAACCACAAACAAAAATAATAAATACATAATATAACCATGTCCATGGATGATATATTCTCATAGTAAAGAACATTACCCAACTCCAATCATCCATTGTAATTGTTCTCAAGACTTATCCATATGCATAAATAACATTATTGAATGAAGTAGGAGGTTTAGGAGTAAAAGAAGAATATTAACAGGATGTGCCTTCTTCATAACATGAATTTTAATTGCATTATATCCAACCCTCTATTTCATCTCCATTATCATATTGGCATCTATAATTAAATAAACCTTGAAACATAAACACTCCTGTTATAGCAAAAAATACAGAAAATAATCCAACTATCATTAAAGCTTCTAAAAGAAATCTAAATGATTGTTTCAAAGCTGTTAACATCACTCCTAACCCTGAAAATATATCTCCTAAATACAATAGCAAGGTTATCACTCTTAACGGAGATATATCTACAATAAACACATCACTATTATTGAGATTTAAAACGTAAACTACAACCAAAATACAATCAAATATATCTTAAAAATTCTTGAAAAAGGCTCCTTTTGGGATTATTACCCCCGAAGCAATTATCCTGATCGCCAACTCTATCAAGAAACAAACCATTATGCCTTTCTCCATATTTTTAGTTGATAATGGGTCTTAATAAGTTTATGAGTAAATGTATAATGTGACATTAAAAATAATTAGAAAAGACATAATAATTTTATACATTACACTCTAGACGATCCTTTAACACATGATAGGAATAAATAAAGAATAATAAACTATTTGTTTTCTTAATTTCAGAAACCGTTTATCATCATTATATGCCTAATAATAAATTTTCAAATTTTACATTTATTTCATGTTGCAGCCTTTCGAATCCATGGACATCTATTAATTTAACATAGTAAGGATCTTCAAATGGGTTTCTTTCATAAAGTTTTTCATATTTTTTTAAAATTTTATCATCCTCTTATTAATCAGTATATTCATCATCCTCACTATCACTAATTTATTAATTGTCTTTGTTTTAAGTTACTTGCAACTTTGATTAAAACACTTTATTGCTTTAATGAGACATTTTTAATGAAATGTGTGAAGAAAGACCCTCACTAGCTTAAGACATAAGCATTTGATCACCTCCACATTATTTTTAAGTATTGATATCTTTTTTAATTCCCCATCTATTTTCAAAATCAATAAACTAGATTTTTAAAATAGATCTTTCAAATCCATCAGATATATCTAAAGGATTTATGAATTCTTATTCAAATGATAAATTAGGTAAAATTAATTTATCCTACATTTAATAAAATGAGGATTGCCCTTATTAAAATATTCCAATATTATCCTTTAAAATTATTGATTAATCTATTGGTTCCTTATTTAATTGTGAATCACTGGAGAATGATGATCCTGGAGATAAATCTTTGTTCATAGAAACATTCACTTTTTATTTGCTTTTAATTGATGAAACTGAATGTCTGCTATCAAGCATTCTTATTTTACTTTCTTCTGAAGATAATAAATTGGAGTTGCTCATTTTTCTGTTTGCTATTTCTCTTGAAATTGTGAAACGTTTCTTGGTGTTTCTGGCTACTTCAGTTTGTTTTCTATCATTGATTTTCTGCATTTCTTATAAATAATATATTTTTTTAAACAATAAATTCAGGTTTACAAATAACCAATTTTAAATTAAAATATATAGAAGTTAATCATCTAAAATTTAAATCACCTCATTCTAAAACTAATATTTAGAAGTGATTTTTGAATTGAATTTATAATAAATCATTTTATGGCAGAACGATTACTTTTATGAATTGTTGTTCTACTGTCACCTAATAACTCTGATTCAGTCTCATAAATAATGTCAGTTCTATTTATGTTAGTGCTTTTTCTAATTTAATTTATATTTGAATCTCTGTTCAACTAAAACTTTTCTGATAATGAATATAATCGATCAGCCAATGATTATATGTCATTTTTTAATTTACTCTATTCTGGTTATTAATTTCCTTATTATGAATGACTTTCATTAGATTTACTTCTATTTTCATTTTAAATTTAAGTAGGCTTTTAATCTAATTAATTATGCTAGAAAATACTTTTTTAATCTTAAATTTTCTTAGCAAAATTTTTTGCATCTTTTAAATTAGGTTTTTTAAGTAAAGGAGACTTATTTTCATTATTAGAAAATGTAGATAATCTATTAGATGTTGCTTTAAAATAACTGTATTATTATTTTTTTGGTTGCAATAATTTTCCATCTTTTTTTGGAGTTTTCTTATAACTTTTTCTATAAGAGTCTTCTCTATTTTTATAATATTTATTACTCTTCTATTCTACGAAAATCTTAACTAGCATTACTTCTATCAGATCTCAAGGTTTCTGTTGGTTAAGTAAATAGTGGCATCGCATCTATATTGAACTATTAAAATGAATTTCTTCTTTATTTTTCTATCTAAATATTTTTTATTTATTAATATTACCTTAATTTCTTATAAACATTACTATATTTAATGTTCTAAATTGTAAATTTCTTCTAAACTAAATTTTTTAAAATTTGGTTATCCTTCATAACATGAAAGTCTATTTAGAGCATTTTATGATAATTTTTCATATTTCTCATTTTAAAGTTTTAATTCTTTAATCTATTATTCCATATCTTTATGAGAATTAAAATATGTAAGTATTTATTCATTAGATTTCTATAATTTCTTATGAAGTTCTGTACAATTCTTTTCTAAAAGTACATTTTTATCTATTTCTTATTATAATTAAGAATTTAACTCTTAATTTTTCTCTAAAAGAGAGATATCAGTTTCATTAAATTGACTAACTGATTATTTGGAAACTAATTACACTTCAGATTATTTAAAATTTGTTAAAATTTCTAAACAATTTGATCCTTGTAATTGTTATTTTAATTAATCAATTACCTTTTATTAATCTTAAATAATCTTTTCATTTTATTTATTTTTTTAGATTAACTAATTTAATTTTTATTAATTATTTGAATATGAAGCATCAAAATTGACATTCTATTCAATTTTAGATTCCACTAATTTAGCACTTGTACCAAATCTTAGAGTGGATTATGTTTGATCATATTAACTTAAACCAGGATTAATACTTAATAAAATTAAAGTTTTGAAGTTTCCTGTAAGAGAAGATCTAAAGATTTATATAGATTAATACTTTAATAATTTAGTTAAAGTTGAATTACGATAAGGAATATGTTATGGTGGAACTTTTTAAGTTTTTAATGCTATAACTCTAGTTAAAAAGAATAAACTCTTGTTGATGGAAGAACTTTCTTTATTTCTATCTTTTCTATTAGAATTTTTATTAATATCATCTGAAATGGGACTGGATGATATTTTTTCACTTCCTGCTAAATCAATGAAATTAATGCATGCTTCAGTTGAAAAAGTAAAGTTTTCTTCTTCTTCAGATTCATTAGAGTAAGCACTTATGAGTACTTTGAAAATTGTGTGACTTCTGCTACTTTAATGATTCAATATGGTTTCTGCATAATGTCTATTTTTTTCTCCCTTCGAAATACATGTAATAACATCTTCAATAGAAGTAACATTATATTCTTTGATATTTTTGATTACAAATTCCTTATATAATTATAGAAAAATATTTACTTTTCTATAATCAGTTCCAAAAATGAGAGGTTCAGATAATTCATTTTCTTCACGTAATAGATCATAAATAAACTCATTGTAGATTTCATAATAACTACATTTAATTTCGAACTATCTCTTTTCATCCTAGTGATATTGAAGTAGCTTATACAATATTAATCTATTTAAATAATTCCATCATTGAGTAGATCAAAATTCCAACATCGTTATATTGATTATTTGCAAAACTTTCTTTGATTAATTATTAAATGTTGCTATTGTTATTTTATAACATCTCCTAATTTCTCTAACCTAACATTGTAAATGTTTTGCCTGATCCTGTCTATCCATACATAATAACAGTCCCATTAATACCATCTAAAGATTGCATAATTACTTGTTTGACAGAAGTTGAAAACAAGTAATAGTTGTCTGCTTGTTGTCCATAACAATGATTAAATTCATAAATCAAACTATTGACTACTTTTTTTTAAGCAATTAAATCCTTCAAACAAATTTTATTAAGTTAAATCTTTGAGTCATTGGCATCCCAAGCAATTATTTCATTGTCATTAATTTCTTTTTGGTTGAGTGGTCTTAATCTTAAACATACACTAATTTTTTCCATACTAACAGATAATTATAAATATATTATTATCAAAATATTATATTTTTCAATTCTAATATGTATATTTACAATCTCATTTCATAATATAAATCCAAATTAATAATAAGAGAGAATCCGTAGAGAAGAGACATTTTTATTAAAAAAAGGACATCTCTACTTCTTTGTTAATTATGGAATGAAATGTAAAACTTAATTTAAAAGATAATGAGACAAACTTGCATAGTTCCTTTAGCATCCTTTTTTTTACAATTTTGATCTATATTTAATAAAATTAAATTTTAATACTTTATGGAAACAAGTGCATTTAGATATTAAGGGTCTAACTCAAAGGTATCTAACTTTGAAAATATTGAAAATCAATATAATAAAGTAATAACTTTGAATATGTATAGAATCTGATTATGCTTACCACATAAGTTGAAAGACTTACATTAGCATTAAAGAAGAAAACAAATGAAGTTGACATCCTCTAAAACTAAATTGATACTTAGAAATCAACATAATTTCCATAGGAGATGGAAGAATTGATTACGGTAATAATTAATTTAAATTTCAGACAGTTGAAGAATAAACAAAAGAAATTGAAAAATGGGCTTAAAAGTATTAAAATTTACAATAAAAGAATCAGCAATTGTAATAGAAAAATTAAGAACTTGAATAAATAGTATAATTACTTAAAACTCAATCTTAACAAGATATTAAATCAACTGAAAGTATATATTTATTTAAATTGATTAGGTCTTCCATCTAAACGATTTTATTAATCAGAAATAAGTAGAAATGAAAATAAATTCGATCCTGATGAAACTAATTTCATTTCATAATCAAAACTATTATCCAAATAAGATGAGATCAATTAATTAAAATTATAATTAGGATAATTAAAATAAGAGCTTTTAGAAGAGAAATAAATTCATAGAGAGTTACTTGAAGTTGAAGAAACTAGAGTTAGAGAATAAGAAAGAAAGAACTTAAATCAATATAAATTAGAAACTAAAGAACAATTTTTATTATATAAAAATTAAATTCAGGCTCTATAAGATATGTTAGATAATAAGCAAATGGTTTAAAAATAAGATAACTTTGAAGATTAAAATCGTTAACTTAACTTATAAGTTTTAGATAAGAATAAAAAAATTGAATTGTTGGAAAGTCTCATTACATAAAAAGATTAACAAATAAATTAATTATCATTATAATTAGAAAAATATTAAAAAGAACAAGTCTAATTAATCAAATAATAGTAATCATAAAAATAATTAACACTTCCTAACACATCTTCGACATATAGAGTTATATCAACTTAACACTCTTCTATTGATAATAATTATAGTTCTATGATTAACCTGAACAAAACTAATTCTATTTAAGATTAAATAAATTAAACTATGGCTTAAATCAATAGATCTATTTAGTAAGTTGATCAAATGAAATAAACAAATAGTGTTAATTAAAAACAATTCTAAGAATAATTTAACAACAATAATATTCCAAATTCTTTGAGGAGTTCACAAATACCACAAATACAATCAAATTTAAATATATAAGATAAAATGAAAACTCTAACCTCAGTTTCACAATAGTAAAATAGTTAAAATTATAATAAATATATATGAATTTAATAATATAAGAAATATATATTAAATGAAGACTAATTATTTAAGAAATTCTTTTGAATAATAATAATAACCCTTCTACTAATATTCTAAGAGTTAATTTGTAAACTAAACATCAAAATAATCATTTATCATAAGTGAAAATTATTAGAGTTAATTGATTTAATTATCAATACAACCAAAATAAAATGGACAAAGAAAGGCCTCATATTAAGATGAAGAAGAAAAAAAATAATAGATGGCCTAAGCAATTCAAGATTAAATTTAAAATAATTAAAACCAAAATGATTAAATTTAAAAGCCTTTTGTGGATCAATATTCGTAACCACTTAATGATGATGTATAAAAGGACTAAGACATCAAATTAAATACTTTAATGACCAAATTTTTTGATGTTGAAGTACCCAATTTAAATAATGTTAGTATAGCATATTTACTTGAAGAATTAAATAAATGATTGTTTGATATATAAAATTTAACATATACATAATATTTTTATTTATTGTTAATTTCAAATTAATATCTAAAAAAAAGATGCTTTGTGACCTTTTTTAAGTAGTTGAATTTGATAAATTTCCATTCAAAATTCCTAAATAATAAAAATAAATCATTTTCTATTCTTAATATTGAAGTTCAGCATATACCGTTCTTTGTCATAACTGAACTCATCTAATAAAGTCATATATTAGCATGAGTTTATTATGTAATTATTTTGTCTAATTCTTACATAGGAAATTTCTGTTCACATTTTGGCTGAAATTTAGTAATTTTTATCGTTATTCCACATCTTTATAAGGAAAAGTATAAGAGTAAATTATTAAATAATTAAATTAGATGGATAGTATAAGCCCTTGTTTAATATTATTAAATAAGAAAAGTAATTGTACTAAAGATGAGCTAAACAATTCTATAGAATTGTATATAGACTCGAAGATTAGTGTAATGGAAAGTCAAATTGTGAGATATCTGCATGGAATGGGAATATAAACAAAAACCGATCCTGAATAGAAAGAATAATAATACTGGAGTCAAAGAAGGATTGAAAGCAATAAGAAATTGGAATAATTTTAGATATGTCCATAATTATCATATAATTCTTGTGTTATTAGGTTATTAAACAGTCGAGAATCTTCGTTTAGCATATTATTTCACAAAAATGAAAGCATTATGTAAACATCTCTAACTTCCTGATTAAAAGAGCAAATGAAGTTGATTAACTAAACATTTTTTTTATCTATAATGTTCTATGTTAATTTACTTAAAATTTTATATCTTAAATTTCTAAATATATAATTATAATTGAAAAAGATTGTTAATAAATTATTTAATAATTTTTTATTAATACACATTTTTGATATAGAAATATTATTATTATCATATATTGAAGTAACTTTATTGTTTAGGTTTGAAGTATGATTTTATTTTATCTTTTAAACTATTTTTTCTGATTTCTAAGTATTCTTTATAAGAAATTACATTTTGTGAAATTTCCTAATTGTGATGATATAACAAAATAATTTAAATGTGAATTAATTTAGATATAGAAATAAATACTATGTCTTTTATAAAAACCTTTATTATTTCTTTCTGCTGGAAGTTACTAGTCTATTTGAAATAGATATTAGTTTAGTGAATTTTACTAATTTGTTTCATACTTATTGGATGATGAGACATTCAACTTTCAAAATTACAAAAAGTCTCTGAAAAAGTGGAGTTAATTATTATAATTAAAATATTATCAAAAATTGAATTTTGGTCTAAAAGCCAAATTACATAACATAAACTAGGCTACTATTAATTAGGCAAAATTCCAAAAATTGTTGTAAAAAATCATAAATACTAAAGGCCATAAACATTCCCCCAAAGATAACAACACACTTATGATAATCTAAATCATCGTTTAGTAGTCCTTATATTATCGACCTAGTTACTGAATGGATATAAGTTGTTATATTGTAATCGAATACTCCTTGCTATCAATAACATCAAATCTGATTGATAATAGATGTAACTCATCTTAAACATTTAAC
Organism: Paramecium biaurelia; assembly: GCA_000733385.1. Taxonomy (NCBI): domain Eukaryota; phylum Ciliophora; class Oligohymenophorea; order Peniculida; family Parameciidae; genus Paramecium; species Paramecium biaurelia. The sequence continues at coordinate 191,090 of JPFL01000044.1, forward strand.
TAATTATGCAAATTGATTCTTAAATATTAGTGCATTTATATGAAATTTGATAAACTTATTTCTATATATACAATCCAATCATGAATTGATAGACAGGTTTACTAGATGCTCCAAAAATGGATAGTAACATAATATCAACACAGTTATTGCTTTTGTCTGAATTAAAATATTTAATATATATATTATTATGTCCTAAGCCTATTCGTATTTCTTTCATTTAGACAGATTATAAAGAATGATTTTTGCTAAAAATCACTCCATTAAACATCATTTATCTAATCTTACAAATTTTATAGGTGAATTTAAGCAGTTAATTTATCCTCCAATTCAATTAAAATTTTTTATTAATTTAATTTCTTATCTAATAAAATATGATAATAGGAAAAAATAATTATTTTTAATTTATATAACTCATATTGAGTTATCTCTTGACTTTTACTTAATAATTATCTTTTTTTGTGGGACTCTTTCTAAGAAATTTCTGTATGGTTTTGGTGAACCTTCTACTTATATATTATTATTATCTAATTATCCAGAGTTTTTCATATTTTCACTCTCTTTTTATTTAAATTATAATCCCAAAGAATCAAGAATATAATTACACGTTCTAGAATTTCTTGAGATATTCTCATTAGGTAAACTAAAATTAACAAATTTAACAATAGGTATGATTATTTATTTTGAGGCATTAGTTTTCTAAGAAATTACTTACTATGATTATTACCCAGTCGAATTATCTTGGCTATATTGATTAGTATTTATTTCTTAAACATCAGACTTTTTCTATGATGCAAAACCTGTTGAATTAGATTTCTGTCTCTTTTCATTATTTAATTTAGATTCTCTACAGCTCCCTTAAGTTATTTCACAAGAAGGATATTCTGGTTTAAAATTTTCTAAAGTTGGATTTGTCGAAAAACGTTTAAAAGGAGGTTTGTCCTTTGACAATTGAATATCAGATTAATTTCTAGTAGTGTTTGGAGTCTAAACATCTTTGTTATTTTCACTTTATTGAGTTTATGGGACTATAGAAGCCTGTTGAATACATCCTATTTGTTAAGTAGAATTTTTTTTTTGAAAAGGAGAAAAATGCTTTACTGATGGAACTTTCTTTAATTTGGGGGAAGAGCTAATTAGTCAGAACTTCATACTTATTTCTATGCATAATATGATTAATCTATTTATTCTATACAATTTAATTTGCCATTTTATTAATGCCATCTTATTTTAATGTGTATGAGGGTCTATTCTCATTCTATTATTGAGTTAACATCTGCTTTTTTTTTAGATCAGCGCTAGTTTTGAAAGCCGAAACCTAGGGATTTTTCTATGAGACTCTTTATATTTCCTGTTATTAAAATGTCCTAGCATAGTTTAATGAACTCATTTGTGGATTCAAGGATTGTGTTGTTGATATTACAGTAATCATTTGCTATACAAATTAATATTATTATATATCGATTACTATTATAATAAAATGGATTAATTTATTATTCTTCTTAAAATAAATAGTAGTTATTCCAATATTATCATAAATATAGAAGAATAAATGTTTTTTAAATGAAAGATGATTGATTTTACAGGAATATAGTTTAATTTTGAATCTATTACAATGAAGTTAGGAAAGAAATGAAATTAGTAAATAAGTGAATGAGAATTAACTAAATTATATGAATGGATTAATAATTTAAGTAAAAAAATTCAAATGAAATTAATATACACATACTATAATTATGTAAAATTAATATATGTATAAATATAAACTACACAAAAATAATAAATCATGATCCAAATTTAAGTATAAAATATTGAAATTGTAATATCAATTAATTCAAGATTTCTTAAATTGATTATATATTCATTTAGGGATTTGTTAATTTGATCTATAATTAAGTTAATTAAGCAGCCATTCCTTTAATGAATTAATCCATACCTGTTACAGGTTATATTTAAACTTATTAATTTTAACTTAACTATTATAAATCATTTCTTAATTTCAAAATATGTTCTTCTATTTTTTGTAATCTATCATCAGATGAAATATTTTATTATTATTAAGGCAATTGTTATTATTATTATGGGAATTGTTATTATTATTATGGGAATTGTTATTATTATTATGGGAATTGTTATTATTATTAAGGGAATTGTTATTATTATTCTATTTATTTAAATCCTTTCTTGGCATCTTAATTCTATTTTGCTATTTGTTCAGTTTATTAAATTAATTAATCTAATTTTTATAAAGCATCAGATCCTGGCCGATTATTTTCAGCCAATTAAGCTATATTTTTACTTAAAGTTTGAAGTTATTGGGTAGCATTATCAATGAAAGTATTAAAATTAACCAATTTAGTTTAATCTATAAATTACATATCATTAAAGTATTAAATTACTTTATCAAATATTTAGACAACTCCTTAAGACATTTTAGCTAATTCAACTTAATAAAGTTAACCAATTTGATCTTTTAGATAATCATTAGTTGTATTTTAGATTAATTATGTACACTTGTAATATAAATTTTAATATTTACTTCATTTTAAGTTATTTATTGATTTGCTAATAATTTCAGATGACTACCTATCCTATCATCTATTAATTATTCAAAATAGTTTTAATTAAAATTATCCATTAGAAAGTTTTCACATGTTTATTGATATAACTCTAAATTTTAAGTAACAACATTTTCCATTTATGTTTCTAATTATAATAAATCTTATTTAAATTATAATTCTAATTTAAGTAATGCTTATTAATCATTTAATCCTTGTTTATCTATTTCCTTCTTTACTTATGTTTCAATCAAATCTTTAATATCAAAAATAAATATAATGTCTTCAATTAAATCTTTTTTCACATCATTACTTATCATTTGCAATTATTGCTATTATTATTAACATTATTAAACTTTTGGAATCAATTCATTTTCTATAATTTCATTTGCTTTAATCACTGGATCAATTTAACTCTAACTACTGTTATTTTAATTATTATTATTGCTATTGTATTCCCATTTTTATTACTATTATAATTGTTGTACATCTTCTTCTTTAATATAAGGAGGTGGAATTAAATGAGATTACTGAATAATACTAGAACCTTACTTTTTTGAAGTATTTTAATCATAAAGTTAAAGTAAATTCTCTGGTAGAATTGCACCTAAAACAAGATCACTATAAAACCAGCATAATTCAATTTTATCTCTCTTTTCAGATTGTAATCCAAAAATATAAGGTAATTCATGATCTGTAAATTCTAATTCTTTATTTTAGAAATCTTTAAATCCTTATTAAAATTCTATATATTCATTTTCAGATTAGCATTTATTTCCACCTTATAAAAACTTTGCTGTTTATTCAGGTGGTATTATGAATTATATAAAAAATGAGGATGTTGAACTTTCTTTAACAAATTTTTTTATTTGCTTAATTTTACTCTACTCTTTTTTCTAAATCTAAAATGTATGATAATTAACTTAATTACTTATTATTGATTTAATTATGCTACATAAATCTGTACTGCATTTTCTTGTGTCTAATATAGAATAAAAAGAAAGTTTTATGTGGAATCTATTTAGAAATCAAATAATTCTATATCCTCTTTGCTTTAATATTATTATATATATTTAAGTACCTTGTATTAAATTTAAATTTCACAGATTCACTTGGCAAAAGACTTGAAGTATGTAAATCTTCTTTGTCGAAAATCCAATAAATAATCCTTTTTTAGGATGTAATTGTAAATAGACCTATTTAATTATTATGTTCAAATAATTAAAATTTCAAAGGTTCTGATTCTGTATATTTAAGATTATGTTCATTAATGATTTACAATGATTTTGAATTGAGAACCTACAATTTAGAATCTTGAGTAAGAATAAAGATATATTTTAAACATCTTGTAATAATCACTTACTTTACCATCTACTTGAGTTATTATTTAACAAATTTATTGTCTAATTGGATTAGATATATTTATGTATTATCAATTAAGATTGCTCCTATTTATTCTGAGCAATATAATTTAGGTGATTGTAATCCTTCTATTTTAATTTCATTATTTAAAGATAACTTATATTGGTAATCAATTTTGAAAAACTATACATCCTCTTTATTTTGGATAATTATCAAATAATATGAATGTGCAATATACACAAGTGCAAAATCTGATATATCTTTATCTGTATTTAGATAATACTTTTCATAGCTATCAATAAATGAGACTAGGTAAAGACACTTAGAAGATTTTTTGCAAACAAAAAGATAATCCAAACTTTTGATTTCTAATGCATTATAATTTTCAACATCAGAAACATCAACTGTCTCTTAATCTATAATTGTGTTTTAATTAGAAGCACATGTGTACCTATGTTTCAAATCAGAACTTACATATAATGATGAATGCTTGAGGACATATAAATAAATAATATATAATATATATTAATCAAATTATAGTAAATAACTTTAAATATATTTTTATTTACAACATATCAAAGATGAAAAATAATCAAATAATGAATTTAAGATAGAATTATAATATAGTTTATGGCACATATATAGTAGTAATCAAATTATGAATTTCTCTAGTACTTAACTCTGAATCAATAACATTTCCATAATTTCGAATTAATTCTTTTGTGTTATTATATAATCATTTGAACAAATATTATATTATTAAATATTAGATTAAATTATTCCCTAAGGATTTACTATTTAATTTTAGGAATAACTTTGAGATAAATATTCTTATCCTGCATTACATAACAAATTGTCTGAAAAATTGGATATGGCATTTAATTTAGTATTGAGAGTATTTTCAGAATAAAATAATTCCTTTGATAGTTGTATTAAGTCATTGGAAATAGATTCTGGCTTCAAATTATTGATTTTATCCACAATAATTTTATATTATTTACCAAAATAGAGAGCATCACTTAATAAATGATTCTAAGATTAATTAATCTTATTACAATAATAACTTGATTTTCATTTATTTCATGATTAAGATGATTAATTTCTTTCTCCTTAATTTATTAAATTTAATTGCATTAAGCTTAATAATACTCAAAAGTCTCTTATTTTTCATTCTCATATTATTATTATTATAATTCAAGTGTATTCTAATTCAATGATATTATTTTTACTTAGAAATGCTCTAAACTATATTTCAATTAAGCATTTTCATCTTCATACTCACGAAATAAATTATTATATTATTCTTTCTCTTCTTAATGAATTAAACTATTCTAATTTAGTGTTTTTTAAGATAATGTTAATTTTTCAATCTAAATATTAGTAAATTAAAAAGTATACTTCTTCCTGTTGTAATTTTAATTCCTGTTTTATAGATGCAATTTAACCATTTAAATCTTAAATTTAAGTATTCTATTATTAGTTAATATTTTATAATTAAGATATTTTTTCATTTAATTTACTTATAAGTTATTTTTTCTATTCTAATTCAACTATTTAAAACTTAATGATCTTTTAAGATTCAGATATATTACTTAGTTCTTACTATTGTGCTGATTTAAATTTATCACTATTAATATTAGATTAATTTTTGCTTTTATTCTATGAGATAGGTGTTTTACAGGTTTCAAAGTTGCAACTACTAAATCGATGGTGATGTGATTTATTAATCGACTTTTATGTACTGTTAGGATCAGGTTTAAATTTGTTTTGAATTTTAGCTAATTGTTTATTCAATACATCTATTTGTGAACCTGTAAATGATTTTGATTTCACTTCTTCTATGATTTCATATATTATACTAAGAATATCTTTAATCATTGATTAGAATTAAGATGTTTAATCATTACTAGTTTCTTATTTCTCAACTGTGGGTCTCTAATTTAGTTCTTGTATTAAGAGAAAGATCATATACTTTAGTAATATCAGATCTGTACTTCTATAAAAATCATAACATGTTTGTGCATTATCTAAACAGAAAAGTTTTATTTTAGCAATTATGGCTGCACAAGTATTATGATCATTCTCTTTAGCATATTTCAATAGTTTCATCTTCTTCTCAATTTATAATAAGACAGGAAAAGCTGATGAGGAAATGGTTGAAATTTAGGAATATTTTTAGAGATGGATGTCAAACACATTCTCATTTTGAGTAAAAGAAGAACAAGAAGCCTTTTCAGTTGGCTTTATCAATCGTTCTGTCCATTATTCAACATCATATTTTTTAACCTGCAAATAAGGAATAGGAGATGATTTCTCAAGTAATTAGTTGAATTCTTTACAGGCAAATGGTCTTGGTTACAAAGGAGAAACTGAATGTTCACTTAATTTATTGTTGCTTGAGTATAGATTTTAGAGTTTCTGAATTAATTGACTGCTTGATGATAAGTTCATTTATAATTAACAGATATTTAGTAAACCTTTTAAAAATTTAATAAAAACAAAAACAATACATTTTTAGAAACTGACAAATCTTTTTTCACAAAATAATTTATCATATGTTATTCAGCTTGATCTATCATTCAAATATGGAAATAATTTAAGTATTTTACAAATACTATTTTTTCTATTAATTATATTTGCATTAGTACATATAATTGATAGAGTATGAATTAATTTATATAGATTAGAAATGAATATCTGTTATAATTTATAATAAAGTTCACAAACCAACTTTGATATTAAAAATTTTATTAATAAATTATACTTAATAGAAATTTGAGTTATTTATTATAATGCTAGGTTGAGGAGAACAAATAAAATAGTTTAATCATTGATTAAACACTTATGTTTTATCCTCTCTTATTCTCTTATGTCTTATGGTATATATTGATAAAGTATTTGAAGTAGATAATGATGTTTTGTCAAAAATAATTTATTTTATTACATAAAATATAAAACACAATACTCAATCTAATATCATTCTTTGATTTATATTTCTTGAGTTTCTTATTCTGGTTGTTTCTCTTCTTCATTAACCTTTCTTTGTTCAATTAAACTATTTTGATATGTTTGAATTGTTTTTTAGTATTAAGATTTTAGGATTGTAAAGAGATTCAACTATTTCAAAGCTTTAAATAGAAGGGTTTAGAATTCTTCATATGTTATGGCTTCAATTTATTCTTTGAGTTATGTTAATTATTCTATTATGTATTGTAATAATTCTTAGTTACTATATTTCTCCCTTAGAATATTAAGTTAAGACTTTAATTCATTCAAAGAAGTTGTATAAAGACTTGAAATTGGTTATGTGACAATAACTTTGTAAGTGAATAGAGTGGCATTCAAATGTTATTTAAAATTGATAGTAACAAAGATCTTGAATTGTTGAATTTTTTAACCTCCAACAGTGTGAATCTCATTCTACAATAATGTAAAGAGTCCTTGAGTTAATTCTGTAAGATTATGAGCTAATTGAACAGCCCTTTGATTATATGTTTATTCTGAACTTGTGGCTTTAGTTTCTTTCAAAATAGCCTTTTATAATTTGAGTACATTGCCTTCAATTGAATTAAAGACTTTATTAGCTACATTATCACAAGTATGTAGCACAAATTAAGTAGCGCCATTATTCTTGGCTAAATCTACTCCTTGATCAAGAGCCTTCTTTGAGTTCTCTCTTAATTAATCAGTAAGTTCTTTTCCTTTCTACTTGAGTTTCTATCCTTGCTCTGCTATGTTGAAAGTCTTCTCATATTATTGAACTATCTAGACACTTCTATTTATGTTCTCATCTACAGTGTCTGTCACTTTTTAAACAAATGGTTGAGTTATTGTATCTGTATAGACAATGATATTCTCTACAAATTTAGGTGCTCTATTAATTATAAGTTGATAACTTACTTCAAGGGAAGTTTTTAGTAATTTGTGGTGATCAAAGTCTTAGTTCTTGATAAGATGCTACCAATGTATTTCTATTATTCTGACATGAAATTTAAATTAATGAATGAGTGATCAAGGAATAGAGATCAACTTAAGAACTCATTTGATTATGATGTAAAATCATTATTTAATACGCATTTGACTTTAAATAATTTCTGATTTACAGTTTGCAATGCAAAATAATTAATTTTAATGACGATATAATTTATGCAAAACCTTATATTAATAATTACGACATTTTTGTGCTCATGCACATCAATTCAAACGTCTTATCATTCCTAAATATAAATGATATTTTTGAATATATCAATTAAGATATTTTGAATGCGATATAATTATTCATATGAATATACACATGAAGATCTGAATAAAAAACAGAATCTTTCTTGTTTAGGCTAACATTTTTTAAAATATCAATAAATAGTATTCATATATTTATAACAAATTCATTGATATTCAGATAATATCACTTTCTATTCAAATGAATGTTTAAGGCATGTTCTTTTAATGAAATTATACATTTAAACTAATATATTGTATAAACAATTTTAAAGAATATCTAATCATATGATTGAAGAGTATTCTTTGGAATATATACCAAAAATAGTTATAAATAAGTAAATACTTTTATGTATTAGTTTTAACTTCTGAACTACCCTTATAGCTTTGGATTTAACTTCAAAAAGGATTTCTGAATTTCCTAAATTATCACTATAAATTTAATACACTTACTATTTAAGAAATCTTCTCTTTTCATTATACTTTGATCATCTATAACAAAATTTGTAAATATTGAATTGTGAATTAATATAATAATACTTCAATTTCATAATGAATTGTTTAAATTATAAATTTTAAATTCTTTTGAAAATCAACTAATCAAGTATATTGTCTCCTTATACATTTCCTTATATTATAACAGCAATTCTGTAATAAGTTGTTTTTATGTAAATAGATTATTTTATAGAGTAAAATATATATTCAAATTTCAAAGGGTTTATTTTTACAAATATGAAATTATTTATGAGAAGTAATAAAGGATGTAAAATCTTAAATAAATAAAATTACTCAATTTTGCATTCAAAATCGTATAAGATCGAGTATTGACCCAATAGATATATTTATTATAAATTACTTAATGCTAACACTAATGTAATTGATTTATCATATTTTCTAAATTTATTTAATTATGGAATTAGAATTATAAATGAGAATAGTAAATATCTAAAAATCTTAGGAATAATATAGAAATTAAATCAATAATAAAGAAAGAATGTTAAATATTCAAATTAAAAAAGCGCATAAATTAAAGTATTTTTGCTATTTATATTATAAAGAATATAAACTCTAAGTTTAAATTAGATTAGTATTTAATTTTTTAATACGCATTATCTAATTTACTACATCATTAAATATAAATTTTAATAAAATGAATATTTACTTTGATATAGTTTAAAGTGAATTTAAGTGGGTTACCAATAGACTACTATTAGATAATAGAACAAAACTAGTTATTTTTTATGATATAAAAGAAATATTGTATAAAGAATATAAAATAGAGATTAACAGTAAATTTTAATCTTGGGACATGTTAGAATTTTACATAATTTTTCTATAATTTATTTAATTGAAATCGATATTCATTTTGATTTACCTAAATGAGTACCTTGACTTAGTTAATGGCAGTTAGAGTTGAAAAGTTGCTCAAGACTTAAGGAGATTCAGATAGTGTTATTCCTGATTCAGATTAAGAAGAAAATTTGCGTAGTCCTTTTCAAAAAGGAACACCAAAGTCATCTACAAAGCCTCCAAAACGTTTGAGGTTTAGCGGAATGAATTAAATTTGCTACTATTAAAAAGGATCAAAAAGAGATATGTCTCCTTCTCCTACTAGAAATACATCTATATCCACTCACTCAATTCTCAAAAATAAAGATAGCCCAATTTTATTTAAAGAAAGTAAATGATTTATAATATTTATGTTAACTATGTTTTCCTCAATTTTCACTATAAACGACTTTATATTAAGATGAAATTCAATATAAAAAAGTGTTAATATATTTCTATCAATTACAAATCAGACTATCTAAAAACAAAAGAAAACAATGAAAATGGAATAAAGAATAACAAATACAAAATACAAAATAATAAACACAGCACAGTTAACTATTTCTCATCATGACATAGATTTTTTAACAAGCTTTCTATTATTAGGAATATGAGATTGATCTGGCTTTTAAAAATTCTCATCCTCTTCGCTCTATTGAAATAATTGTTTTATGATACCATTTAAGAATTCTTTAATTAAAGAAATAGAGAAGAAGTTTGAAGTTCTGAACGAAAAGAATTCTATACTAAAATAAATATCTACCTATTTCATTGCTAAAATGCATGAACCTAATTAAACAGGAGTTAAACATTCTTTAAGTTATTCCCACATTTAATCAACTTTATTAGCTTCACTTTAAATTAATTTTAATTGATCCTTAATTTTTTAAATTGAACTATATTTTAAGATTTATATTACTCTGATATATTATTTCTAACACTCTATAGTTTTGATTTCATTCTTTTAACCTTTAAAATTTGTTCTGGTTATATCTATGTTTTTTTGAAGGTTTCTTTCATCCAATCAGTATAATCACTATTCATTATAATATAAAGTACTCTGGTTATTAAGCAAAGAAGTCTTTATCTTTCTCTAAGGAATAAATCAAATATTTAGTTTAAATTGGCAAGCATACTTCAACCATAGAATCAAAGTATTGTCTAGCAGCATCATTACGTTCTTGACTATTAGAATTAGTTCTATATCTTAAAGCATCTAAAACCATTGCAATTTCAAAATTATCTTTATTTTTAAGTAAGCATGTTTCTAATTTATCAAATAATTATTATTGCTAATCTAAAAAAGTTTAAAACTAAACTATTTAATAAAAATATACCTTTTCCTGAGTTTTATTACAAACTTCTGTATATTTAGATTGATTACGATTAGATTCCTTTAATCTATCAACTTCATCTTATAATTCTTTGACTTTTGTTTCTAAAAGTTCATAATATATTTTCTTCCTGGCTCTTGAATTTCTTGCAGATTCTCTATTTTTTGCCAATTTTTATTAGACAGGATCCATATTTCCATCAGGACTCATTTAACTTGATTACATTTCATTTGATGAAATATCATATTGATCTCTGGAAATTATTGGTGATTTTCTCTGAAATTTTTGTTGACTCTTCCTAATTGAATAGAATTTCTAAATTTTACGATAATCTTGGAGAAGATTTTGTAGCTAAATCAATTTTTTTTTATGTTTGTTCAACCAACTGTGTGATTTTATTTGTGTAAATACTTTTAGCTTGATTCACATTAAAGAGATTTTTGTTTTCTTATATAATATTTTGATTTACAAGCTACTTTATTTCTGGCTTGAATTTGGAGTTTATTTATTCTCCAGATTCTAAAGAATATACTTTTATTTAAAGTACCTATTTTTATATTGAATTCTTAAGAAGAAGGTTCACTATTCCTCATTCCACTATCTTATAATGGACTTTTGTGTTCCTTTTAATCCTCAAGTATTTTAGGTTAAATATTCAATCTATCTATTCCAATTTCTTCAAACTGCATTTCAAAATCTCCACTACTTCTAAAAAAGCCTGGCTTCTGAATTTAAGGTTCTTAGTATTCATAAATTTAAATTGGAACAGCTCCTTCTTCTAAGCCTACCGAAGAACGATATTATTCAGATTGAACTAGAAACCCAGAATTATGAACAAAACTTCCTCCTCCATTAGGTCCAAAGCTTTAATTGTCTTATTACATTCTTCCAAAGCTACCACCTAAACTTACATATTAATAAAATGAAAGTACACATCTAATAAACTTCCCATTCCACTCTAATTTTACTAAGAAATCTCACTTCTATTAGGTACAAAAAAATCACTCATAATCAATTATATATTTTTATTAAATGATAAAAATCTAAAGATCTAGAACTCTTTACACTTTAATTGATAAAAAATCTAGTAACCCACTTTCAAATAAAGGATTTATCAATTATTACCACAATTTATGAATTTAATAAACTTAGAAAATTATTCTTCCAATAAAAAATTATTAATGCTAAAACACTTAAATAGTTATATTTTATTATTCAATTAAAAGGATAATTCAACAATAATAATACATTAAAATAATTAAATCAAATATATGTATAATTTTTTATTGTTTTCTTTTATTAATTTCAAATTCAATATAGGTAAACCATTTATTTAAGGTAAACATATTGATCCAAAATCTATCACCTTACAAATTTAATTGTATTTTTTGACTCTGCTTTGTATCGTTTAGTATCCTTTTTCAATTTCATATTTTATTTATAGGATTTTATGAAGATTACAAAAGAAGTTACATTCCATTTAATATAGATGTTAATGAGGTTTATTGTTTCGTTATATGAAAAATTAATTGAAGTATTAATGATGAAAAATATCTATTATCGTGTTTTAGTAATGATGATGCATTGAGATTTGCAATAATAAGACTGACTAAGGTAAGAACCTTATGTGCAGGATAAAAAAATTAATATTATAATGATTATCTGAGCAAGTAGAGATAAATTAGTTTAGGTATAGGAGTGTATATTAATATTCTAATAACTAATTTGGTATAAAATTAAGAAATGAATGATAGGTATAAATTCAAGATAATATCTAAATATAGAATACTATAAGAAAGAGTTTGATATTTCATAAATTCAATATGGAATCCAGATTAGATACAGGTCCAAAGCTATTTGATATGCAAATGAAGAATAGTAAATTAATAATTACATTTTATAGGAATTAATAGAAAATTCTAAGCTGATCAAATCTATAAATTAGATATGGTTATCAAGGCTTTTAAAAAGAATAAATCAGGACGAGACAATTGATTAACATAAGGTTTTACCCAAATATTTGTGTAAATTAGGCTACATAAGACTTTTTGTTAAGTAATGCTTAGGTATTGTAATTTCAGAAGGGAGAGAGTATTAAAACATTGAGTTTTGATTATAATTAATATTAGTTATAATCCGTTTTTATTATAATAAAAATAATGAGAGTTAGCATATTGCTATTAGCGATTTTAATGATAGGAACATTAGCCTAAGATAATGAGGTTGTTGTCTAATTACTGGGTGAATTAAGACAAGAGGCAGTTGAATAATTACAACTTTTGAATGCTAGATTCTAACCAATCAAGTAAGCAAAATTGGATTAAATTGCAATGATTTAATAAGCAATTTCAGAACAGAAAGGAGAGTGTTATAATAGATAGCAAGATGTAATAAGCATATGATAAATTTGTTTAGGTTGAAGCTAAGCAAACTGAAATTGATTTGGCTAATGAATATAAGAATTGGATGAAAGCAAGATAAGACAGCAATAATAATCGTATTGGAGTTCTTTCAACAAATGTATGTGAGAAGAATAATAATTCTTTGAATAAAGTGAAGAATGCTAGAGTGTTATTGAGATTGATTGCTTATTTAAGAGCCACTTTATAGGCTTAATTATCAACTTCATTTGCAGAAGTCAAAGAGAATACCATTTCAGAGATATCCCATATTGTGACTGCTTATAAAGAATATAGAAAGATGAATATGTTATAGACAAAACAAGAGGAGTAAGAATTAAATGGCACAATTGAATAATTGATTGAGATTCTAAATTAAATGGAAAGGGAAATCTAAGATGATGTTGCCAATGGTTAAAATGGTTAAGTGTAAATTGGAGTCACTTTCTCAGAGTTTAAAGTGAGAATTGAAAAAGAGAATGACATTTTCAATAGATAAATTGAAGTTCAAGATGATTTGATTACAGTACTTAGATTATTTGATATTTCTAGCATTTCCAAAATTAATTGACAACATTATATGGAAGAGTTGACAAATGTGAATCTAGATTAAAGGAAATAGAATATACTTTATTGGTATCCTAAGAAGATTTGAGATATGATCAAGAATGGGCTGATGAAGACAGATAAAGATTGGAAGAAGAAATTGAATTATTTGATTGGTTAATTAAACATTACTAATCTGGTAATTTTGATGATGAAACTGATGGAAGTGGAAATAATACTAATACTGATAATGGATCTTCAAATGGATAATAAGTAAATTATAATAAAATCAATTAGGATTTAACTGGAGATGACAGAGATGGAGTTGTAGATTATACACCATTGAAGGAAGTTTCAAATGCTTGGGGATCTGAAGATGAAGGTGATAATCATGATAATACAGGAAATGATAATGCAGCAAATGATGCAGGAAATGAAGATAGAGGGGATGTAATTGATTACACACCTTATGAAGAAAAAGATCTTGATTGGGATTCCTTATTGTAGTCAAAATAAAATAAGAATCATCATTAATCAAAGAAACATCGTACTCATAAGTCCAAAAAATGATTTATTAATCAAATCATAGCTTATTTCATATAAAATGTTGATGCCTTCAAAATCATTAACAGTTCCGGTATAGTCTAGTGGTTAGGATATCAGGTTTTCACCCTGGGGACCCGGGTTCAATCCCCGGTATCGGAATAATTTTTCATTTTTCTTATAGTAATGATATTATTCTTAATTACAAATCTATCTTATTTGATTTAAACATTTATTTAATGAATTAAAGATTAAAAATTTGAAAAGGATTGACATTACCCTTGACATCCTTAAGCACAAAATATTTTACTCACATGTATTATTTTCTAATGGTATACTTCATATGAATTTAAAGAAGATACATTATAACTGATTAAGATTTTAATAATATCAGTTTCACTGTTGAACAGGGCTTAGAAATACTATTAGGCTAATTAGCCTCAACACTATCATCATAGATTCAAATAGATAAATTAAATTTATAAAAATAGCTGTGTTACTTTTTGATAGCTAAATAATTATTATTATCATATAATACATAAAATAAAAATTCTATTAAATGGAATAATTTTTAACTTCAATTCTTAATGAAGAATAAAAAGAACATTATTTAATAACAATACTAATATAAATGAATGTATCAATTTCATTAATGCTAATGTTAAAGATATAATTAATTTCTAAATACTAAAAAGGAAAAAATGAGTGTTTATAAATAAAATTATTATTTTAAACATTTAAAAGATTATTTCATTTCAAATCATATAATTTTTAAACTAATTAAAGAATTTATTGATCTAAATTGCTCTTTTCTTATTACAAACATTTCTAACAACGAACACAGTCTTTACAAATGATAGAGTCGTTTGAATAGCTCAAGGTTTTTAATAAAATTAAGAATAACTATTAATTGTTTTATTTTAACTAAAAATTAATATTTAATATATTTACATGTTCATCATCTAATTCACAAAGTGTAGGTAAAATATAAGTATCTAATAATTGTCTATAATTTTAAGTTTCTCTTTCAATTTCTTGAATTCGTAATTTTTACATTTATTAATCTGATTCCTCTTGTGATTATGAATTTGTTCTGATCATTTCATGCTTTTTTATAAATAAATCTATTGGTATAATCAATGAATCAATATCTAAAATATTATGATTCTTTAATTTATATTTTTTAATGATGATAACACAACCATAAGCTTCTCTTTCTTATTTGAGTAAACCAGGTAAAAATTTCATTTCTTGTAAGACTCCCTATTTCCATATTAAATATCTTTATTCAATCTATGAATTAAATTAAACAGCAAATTAATAGGAATATAGAAATGTATTTTCAATAGTTTATAATTATTGTAAATTTAATTTTTGATTGAAATGTTACAAAATTTCTATACTAATTTAGATCATTAATAATTAAGAAGTACATTAAGTGAAACAATCTTCTATCATATTTCTTATTCTACTAGAAGTTAAGGATTAATTTGCAAAACTTGATAATTTTGTAGGTGTTGTTAATCTAATCATTCTATCAATAAATTAAACAATTTATTCCCATTCTTCTTCATTAAACATCATTCCAATTTTAAGTGTCATATTTTTAACAGAATGAATACTATATTTTGCTAATTTGACATTCTAATTTTGTATACAATTTTCAAATAATTTTAAAAACTCAGTTAACAATCCTCTTAATTTCTAAAAGTATCGTTTCATTAAATTGATGATTAATGAAAATCCTTTTTTACATGAATCTTTAAACCAATCATTATTAGTGTTTGCCACTGTATGATTTTATTGAAATGTAAATTGAATTTCATCGAATATAGGTCTAAGTACAATACTGAAGACCATTTTCCAAAATTCTGCACTAAAGGCATATCCAAATTATTATAAGGATTCAAACAAAGCTTCCATTGACTTTGCTTATATTTTATTTCTTTTATCTCCTGCTAATCCTGATAGTACACCAAGTAGAGGAATCCATATCTTTTCAAGTTAAACAGCTGTTGATGCATTTCGAACAGTAGCTTCTGGTTCTTCAAATTCATTCCAATTGAGTTTAGGTGTAATCTACGCTTATTTTGATAGATATCCTAAACATTTAATAGTAAAATCAATTGATGCCAATGCCATTTCTTCTTGATTCTTGCCAGCTAATACTTTTAATGTCTGAATAAGATCAATAAAAACATCTTATAATAAATCAAGATTATGTTCCATAATTTAGGATAGAATTTAAAAAGCAATTTTACAAATTTTATCATTTTCCTCTTTCAAACCTAATGCTATTAAACCAAATATCATTCTCCATCCAGATCTTATATTATTTTTATGATTTAAGACTATGTGATTGATACAAGAAAGGATAAATTCTTTGACTTCTATGTTAGATTACAAAAATATTGTTTCAAATGGTTTTAGTACATCTCTTTAGAATTAAAAATCATATAACTCATCTTTCTATAGAAATTTAATGCTTAACTATTTTAATGAATCTACAGTAAACATTGCAACTTTCTTTTCTTTCACTGCCACTTCATTAATATGATCTTTCACTATATTCCACATCTTAGTCCATACAAAACTTACTCTTTTCATATTGTAATCACAAACTTCAACTAATTTTTATAGACAAAATAAGCGTGGATGAGTTTAATATATTTCTTGTTTAGACATAAAACATAAAGCATTAATAAATTCTTAAATTGCTTCATCATCTAATTATTTTGATTATACAAAAATCTTATCTATTAGATCTGATTCCAATAATAATTCAGGTAAAATGGCAATATTTTATCCATCAATATTATCCTTAGATTACTGTATCATTCTCATTTCATCAAGTCTGCTAATCATTTTAAAAATACTTTTCCATCCATTCTCTCTTAATCCATTTCCTATTAAGGGAACAGTTTATAAAATTTATTTTATTAAATTGATATGTTTATTTGATATCTAACCTTAATTATTAAGTCTAGTAGCCTTTATTAATGTATTCATATAATCTTGTAAGGGAATTGAAAAAAAAGAACATAATTTAATAAATAAGACTAATCCTTAAATACATTAATTTGAGGCTTATTCCATCTAATCATTGTTAAAGATAAACAGAAACATTTCAAATGAAGGTTTACCTATACATTCCAAAAATGGTTTGATTAAATAAGCCATATCCTAATTAATAATTTAATAAATAGTCTCATGCAAATCTTATTTGGTTTTAATTAATTCACTTCCTTATTTAAGTAAGGCTTCTTTTTCCCTTTAAAATAAATCCTATTTCTTTCTTATACTTTAAGTAAGAGATTCTTTCATAAATACACGATTTTTCTCTTTTTCTCTTACTGCCAATGGCTATTTAAGTATAGAATTATAAGTTTGAGTTAAATAATCTTAAGGTAGATCATCACCATCATTAATAGATCTAGCCAACTTTTAAAAATCAGTTAATTTCATTTTTTCTGCAACTGAAGGATTATGTAAATCTGTTTATAACATAACCAATAGATAACAGTAAGTATATATACTACTACTAGATTTGAAGGCTGAATTAGGATTTTCTTTATAATATCTGTCTGAGAATTTTTAGACTACTCTATCCACTTACATTGCTTCTCCTGGTAGTGTAAATTAATCTAAGTAATATCTTAGGGCTTATTCTACAGTTAAATCTTTGAATTTTAATAGATCAGTAAATTCACTTAAGACTTTGATATTTAATTATAGATGTCCTCCTAGAAAGGCTCCAATAGCATCTTTACTTACTTATTATTAATTTTCTCTGAAAAACTTAGCAATTTCTTTAGCACTAATTTAATCAAATAAAATTACTCATTCTAAATGATTTAAGCATCTAAGAGATATTTAATTCCTTTTTCAGGATTCTTCCTAAAAATTTAGCATCCTTTCATAATTTCTTATTTCAATTATCTTTGTATTTCAATAGGATTTATATACATAACAGTTGTATTATCATTGATATTAGTATTTTAATCTTCCATTTAAGGTGATCCAATTTCTTCAGAAGGTGTAATGATAAATTTATCAAATATTTTATTTAAACCTTCTATAACAAAAGATAATGCCTTAATAGCTAAATGTTTTAATAGAATTTCTTATTAGACTTAAATTTAGTATTCTGCTTTTTAATAAATAGAGACTACTATAATTTCATAGAAAGTATTAATAATTTTAGACATTAAACATTCATGTTTAGTATGACAATCATAATTTATATAAAATTCTAATCCAGTCTTTGGTCTTTCCAAAATAGTACATAAACTTTCAAGAGCAGTTTATTTATGTAATACATTAGAATTAGCACTTAAAAGTATGTTTAAATAGATTTAATTAATAAAAATTGCCATTTCATGTTTAATGCTTTTTCTCATAATACTAACTAATCTTTAAAATATTCTGAAACTAAACTAATATAAAGTTTTCTCTGTTTCTAAACAATATTTTAATAATTGATTGCACAATCTTTCTTTGGTTGTTTTAATGAATTTTTCATTTTTACTTAAGACAAAATCAGGTGTTTCAAGAATATATAATAAACATTCAAGTATGATTTATTAATTTTTAGCTTATTCTAAGGTTGTTTTATTAAGTAATAGATTGCATAAACTATCATACATTTATAATGCACAATCAAGGTTTTCTTCAAATTATTTTACTGCACCACTATAAGTATTTTAAGCTTATTCAACATATTCTTAATGTTATTTTTTGCAAATGAAAGAACAAATAGGGACTCTATGATCTTTACAATAGAGATTGGCTGATTTTCTACACATTATACAATAACCAAAATAACCTGAAGGTTGTTTTTTTTCATTTAAGATATCAGATTAAGGAGAGAAATTCAATGAAGTCTTATTTAAACATACCATATCAACTAATTAGATCATAACCAATTATGTTAATTTTTAGACTGAATCTTCTTTAATAGACATTCTACGTTTATTTCTTTAAATTGTAAAAACCTAATAAATTATGATGAATTTTAATTACTTCTCCTTCTACTGCCTAAAATGTATAATTGATAATCTAATAGAGCATATTTTTTGTATTTCTATCAACTGTCTATGTTCTAGAACCTATACTTAAAATATAGTATACGAGTGTAAGAAAAGATTATAGTTCTAACAATTCTTGTGAGATTTTATGATGTTACATAACAATAAGGATTCAATACGAATGCAACTAATAATTTTAGACCTTGAATGATAATCTCATCCTTATCAAAAAGACAAGATGTTACTGAATTAATTAATACATCCATGATTGTCTAAATGATTATAAATATACATCTCATACTCTTTTTTCGCCTTTATTATAATTAGAATCATTGAAAAGTTCTGAAAATTCATCTGTATAAAATTCTTATGAAGTATCCTCTATTCTACCATCAATAAAACCATTTGAAACTAATTTCTAATTGGATCAATGATTAATTTATTACAAATAATGTAGATAAAGCTAATTAAGTTAACTTTGTTTATCTCATATTAATTGTCAATCTGAAAACCACATTCTACTTACCCAATTTAGGCAGACGTTCACATTTTACAAGATCTTTATTTCTTAACTCCATATATACCAATCATTTTATTTAAAAAGTCTTTGAATGAAGGATACTATTTAGGAATATTCTTCCTAACTTTCTCCATATAGTCTAACAATATTTCTTGATACTTTGGCAACACATATTGTCTATTCATTAATAAATAAATTATTGAAAATTATATGATAAATAGAACAAAAAATATTGATTAGTTTAAATAAACTATATATATATATAATATTCCAAAAAAATATAATTATCATTTAACTTCTAAAAGATGATTACAAAAATGTAATATAAATGAAAGTATTATTATACATATAATAATTTTAGATTAAAAAAATACATATATATATAGATGTCTATTAATTATAATATTCAATTTTTGATATCTTTATTTTATCATTAAATAAAATTTGTAGAAATTTCTCAAAAATATAGAAAATTTAAGAAGTCATTGTAGATAATCAAGAAATACAAGAAATACAAACAAAATATATATTTATATTTATATATTCCTATTTATAAATTTTAAATGCAATATTAATTGTCTTATTAGTAACATAAGTATTATTACATATAACAACTATAGAAACACTTTCATATATAATTTTGAGTTATATGGACTTTGCAAGAATCTTCAAGAATCCAGAAACTGTTATTAATATAATAATAAAAGTGTGTTTACTTAATTTTAATTAGTAATTTTATATAATATATGCGAGGTTCAGAAAGATTATTATATATGGGGAATTTTAATTGTTTATGTGCAGGAGTAAATGAAAATGAATCCTTGTGGTAAATGAAAAGAATTATTGTGACAGACACATATATATATTATTTCCCATTTACTAATTATACAATAAAAACACCAAAAGTTAATGAGGATTGGTCTAATTATAAAGATTTACCATAAACTATACCATAGATATAAGAGAGAATGCAATATATTAAACAAAATAAATTAGATCCTGATTCTGTTACAGCACCTCCACTTTAAGTACAATAGGTTTCAGATAAATAAGTGTTTATGATTCCAATAGAATAATTAGTTAATTATTTATCTTAGGATGGATATAATACAAGTATATCAACAATATAGGGATAAGCAATATGTTTGATTAATAAATTGAGCAAGCAAGTGTAATATTTAATAGCATAAAATTAAGCGGATAATTTAAAATTCTTTAGATCTATCATAGTTGGAAATGCATTTCAAAAATATTATACAGATAGAAATTCTAAAAAGATTTAACTTAATTAGACTGTAATTACATGGCTATAAGATAGTGTTACTGATGTAATTGCTAAATTAGACTGTAATAATGAAAACTTAATTTCAACTTATTAAATATTATGTGAATGCAATAATCTAGTTAATGGATTAATATTTAGATTAAATTTAAAGGAACATCTTAAATCATTGTAATTATTGTTAGAATCAATTAAACCAGATTAGATTATTAATTTAACTCTCAAAAATTGTAATCTTAAGTCAAACATGATTTAGGAAATAGCACCAATACTTAAAAAACGTCCTTATCTTTAATAATTAGATTTCAGTTAAAATTTATTGGATGATAGAGGTATTGATTAAATTTCTATGCTTTTTGAAAAATGTTTAGATATAAATTACATTAATCTATCTGCAAATATAATTTAAGGGAAAGAATAATATTTAGAAATCTTTTTACTTAAGGCTGGAGCCATTTTAAATAAAGTATCAATTGATTTAAGTTAAAATTAATTAAATGATTCTAGTATCCTTACTATTGAGAATAGAATTATTAAAGATGAAAATTGCTAGATTATAAATATAAATCTTAGTTATAATCGATATTCAAAAGATGGTTAAATGTCTTTATTTAATCTATTCTCGAAAAAGGCAAAGCCACATATTATTTATAAAATATATCCTTTGCCTTATACATAAAATGTGGTTGAGTAATTGTTTCATATAAAGAAGAACCATCAATAGGAAATTATATTTGAAGAATCTCAAGAATTATAAGGATCATAAGCTAGAAGAGGTTAGTCTATTTTAAAATAGCCATAACATAGTTAGCATCATCCTACATTATATTAGAAACAAACAATTTAATTCAATTTCCCACCTTAATTACCTTAGAGACATTAAATTACTTTACTTAAAAAATAAACAAAAAAGTAATTACCTTCTAATACTTAAGTATTATAGGAGATAAGAAATAAGGAAGAATAAATTCTTTAAGTTTTACAATTAAATAATAATGATCCTCCAGTAGAAGAAATCTATTAGATTACAGAAGAAATAAAGACATTTTAATATAATATCTCACATACAATAGTAAATTAATTATTATAGATGATTTGGAGTAAGTTAAATGATGCCATATTATTTAGGGACAATTATTCTATAAGTTTTTTGACATTTTCTTCATTTAATTTAGGAATGGATATTACAATATTTAAAGAGAAGTATGTAAAATTATCAAGGAAACTTTAATTAATTGAAAATAGAATTAATAAATTATTGAACTTTCAAATTGAAGAGAGTAAGATTAATAAAGAACTTGATGATTTAATAGCATTATGTCATAGATTGGATATTAGAGGAACTCCAATAGATTTCTTATTGCAATTAAAATTAGAAAGAGAAACTATAATAAGAAAATTAGTATATTAAGATTATGTATGGCAATTTGAATATTATGACGATCTATTAAATGATTCAACATAATTTATTTTTAGAGATAAAGAATATGCATCAAAGTAATTATAATAATAATTACCTATTTCACCCTCTCTCCTCTTACATCCACTCAATATATGTTATTATGATTTAACTTAAATATCAATATAAGAATATGAATAATTTTTGGAGACTCTATCAAAAATTATTATATATTAGAACTCTTTTTAGGATAAGACTCTTATTAATACATATAATATATTGGATTTTGATAAAGTAGAGAATGAAAATATTTTGTATTTTGCCAAACTTGGTTAAAGAAGAGCAAAATTTATTGTATTAAATCATTTTGAAAATTTCAATTAAAATATTTGGAATGAGAATTCAGAAGAACATTAATTAAATTTTGTTAGAGTAGTTGTGAACTATTATTCTGCTCAATATCGTAAATAATAATTAAGGTATTATTTAGAAAAGGTTTCTCATAATTATACAGAAATGAAGTTAGATGAAATAATAGAAGATATTGATATAAAATAATTAAATTGTGAACATAGATATTAAATTTCTGACATAAAAATAAAACATTTAAAAATTACATTACCAGAACCCTCTTATGAAGAATTCAATTAACCAAAACATATTTTTGAATATCCTTATTTAAATAGAATTTAACAATTAGATATTGAAGATCCTATTTATGTATTTGCTTAAAGTGAATTAATTAAATAATTAAAACATATTGTGTCACAAATTATCATTATGGAAAGTGAAAATTATGATAACAATTCAGTATTAAATTCATCTCGTCTTGTTATAGATATTTGCACTAATTCTCCTTGTCCATGCTTATTGGCAGATGATCTCTATATATTCCTTATTATGACTTAATTAAAAGTAAAAGATACTAGTTTTTCAAAATTATTCTTATTGTTTTTACATTATATTAGTCCTTCAAAAACATTAATGTAATCACTTTATGATTGGTTAATAACTACCTATTAAGACATAAAATTTCATTAATTGATGATTGCATGGATAAATAATGCACCTATGATCTATTGGTTACCTTCAATATAAGAAATAAATTTCAGATTCACTAAGTCTAAGATTATGATACATTATTTACATTCAAAAATACTCTAAATTGAATTTGATGGATATGCAACTGTTTAAGAGGTTATGAATAAAATATATGAGGAAGTAACTGAAAAAGATAAAGGAAGTTTGTGGCTGTATGTAAGAGTAGAAATTAAACAAGAGTAATAAGGTTAGATGAATATATTGGATATTCCTCTTTTAGGTTAATTGGGTTTTTGGGAACATGTATCACGTATTAGCTAATAATATAGTTTACTTTCAATTGAATTAAGAAGGAGAATCTTTTGTATGGATTGTATTGAAATTTAATCAATTTAAGAAATTACAAATTAGTTTATTAATTATCCTTATATTTGTTAACATTATAATAATGAAAGTATCAATAAGATTATAATTATATTAATGTGTATTGAATCAATAAATGATGAATAATAGAATACTTAAGATATCAATATTTACAATTATATTTAATTTATACCAGTTCATTTAAGAGGTTAAATTGATATAGATGATTTAATAAATTAACATTAGGAAATGATTGCTTAATTTGCTTATTTTGATTAAACATAATTGACTAAATTGATTAAAATTATTTTATCATTTAATCCATGTTTTAATGGTTCAATTTATTAAGTCAATTTTGAAAAGAAAAATTGTGAAATGATAGTAAATTATCATGGAATTTATATATATTAAAGTATTTCTTTTGTGTAATCAATATTATATTCTGAAATAGTTGGAATATCAATTTCATCTAATTAATTAAGATTACATTCATTTAGATAGAAATTTAATAAATTTATTATCACATTTCCAGATGAATCAAGTTTAGAATGTTATCAAAATATATTATCTTATTTAATCTTATTATCAAATGAAAAACCAGAGTATTTTAGTCTTTATTATGAATATTCAAAAATTAGATACAAATACAATCTATATCTAACTAATTCATATGATTAGGATGAGATTGTGGAATAATTGTTGTCTTTAGCTTAAAAAACAGGTATCTAGAATATATTAGATCGTTATCAATAAAATTATATCTAAAGATTTTTAGAAGATAGTCATTTATCAAGAGTAGCAAGAAAATAATTGAAACTACTCTAAATAATTTAATCTGCAACTCCATATAGACCAATGGATTAGATATTTCCATTTTAGAAAGATTGTCCTATAATATAATTTCTTAAACCTAAATTTCCTTAAAGTTAAGATATTAGTATGTATTTTGGTAAAGGTAGTAGAAATGAAATAAAAAGATTATTTGATCCAATCAGAGAATTGTTTCCTACAGTAGAATATTTAGATGATTCACCTAATTCTTCTAGAGGAAAATCTGCAAAGGAATCTGTGAAGTTTGAAAATTAATTGCTTGGTTCAAATCATTAAAAATCATAAAGATCAAAAGGTATAAGTTCAGAAAGTAGGAAGGTTTCTTTAATTAATTCCAGAAAAACTTTAGAGTAAATTTAAATAAAATCAGAGGAGAAATAGGAAGTAAAATCTGAATAATAAACTTATAGAAAGATATCTAATGATAATATGTTTAAATCTTAAGAAATTTAATCTGAAAATACTTAAAAAGCTAGTTTTATTTATAAGATATAAGAAGAAGAAGAAAATATAAAATCAGAATATAGTCCTAGTATATTATAATAATAAAATTTAAGAGTAAGTTTATCTTTAAGTAAAACAGTAGAGCATGTTATGTTCTAATCTAATGAGAGTGAAATAAATAGATTGAGATTAGGTGAAGTCTTGAAATCATAATAATCTGCAATATTGTTATAAAATTAATAAGACTCTTAGACTTAATCATCTCAAAAATTATTGGATAAAGACAATGAAAGCATTTTTGGTTCAATAAATACATTAAAATCAAAGAAAGAATAAAAGTAGCATTCATAGTCACAATAATTTATTAATTGATCTTATTATATTAAAAATATAAATCTGTCATCCATTCACACTTAATTTTTAACTATATTAAAATTTGTATTCTTCATATTCTTAAATGAGAAAATCCCAATTTTATAACTAGGTTTCACAATCACAAATATACTTGATTATTAGTATAATATCTCATATTATCTAAGTAAAATCGGATCTCATTCAATAATTTATCAGTTTCAATTATAAATTATTAATTGAACTATTCATTGAAATGATTCAACATATACACATATTAGTCTTTCTTTTCATTTACATAAAAGGTCTCCTTAGGTAACATAATTTCTTTTGCATATTTTATATCTGTCAAACATTTACTTATGTCTATTTTAGATTACAATTCAGAATTTAAACCCCATTTTTATAAATCCTCTAAAAATATAAGAAGAAAATTAAACTTAATGTAAATAATTCTTCTTTTCTTTTTTCTAAAAGAAAGAATTCATTAGAAAAGTTTTAGAATGTTTCATTAAGATTAGATTTCAATTCAAATAATTATTGTCTAGAATTTTTGAATTTTACAAGTGTAATTAATAATACATCCATAATTTATTTAGTGGATCTTAAGATAAAATCTTTTTAAGTTTACTAAAGATAATTTTTATTTATTTTACAAAGTGAGACTTTATCATACTCAAAGCTTATCCAAATTCTTACGCTTCAAAATATTGTGGAAGTGAAATGCATAATTATTGGATCATCTCAATTGAAAATCCTAAACTTTATTATCCTCTATAAGTAAATTCAGCAAACTATTCCAAATGTTTTTAGATAAGTTCATAGTTTGCTTATTCTGCATTAAGATATGTATAATAATCTTTATATTTTTGGTATTAATTCTAATTGAATTAAATAGATAATGTTCCTGTTTTTGATTATTTTTGATTGAGATTAAACTACTTTATAAGAGTTTATTCATTATAAAATTTAGATTAAAATTATTTGGGATTGGTTTCATTCAGAAAATACAAACTAGGAGCAATAGTCCTTATAATTGGTTTCTTATTATAGATTTATAGAAATATCTGTTAAGTTAATATATTAATAATACAGTAAGCACTTTTAATATGTTCTATTATTCCTTTATGATTATATCATAGTCATCAATATCTTTGTATGGAAATGAAGGTATCTATTTAGAAGATAAAATACAATAAATTCAGGGAAGGCAGCACAAAGTACATTTCTTAATTGAGCAAAATCTTAAAGAGTTCTTTTAATTTTCCATTCCATTGGATTAACTTAAATGGGAAACACAATTGATTTTGAAAAGAAATCTAAAATTCCTCCTCTCTCTTCTATTGGTCTAATATAATATTATAAGAATTACGCGCTGATTTCAAATTATAATTCAACATTTTCATCAATAAAAAAATACAATTATTTGCATTTAATTGTTTTTTCATATGGTAAGATATGCATTTTTTCATTCTATTTTTATAATAAAAGAAGTTTGTACAATTTTGATTGCTTCTTATTTTTAATTTTATGCATATACTTCCTTGTCAATAAATGAAAAGGAGCCTAAGATATCTGGAGATTCAGGTTCATTTATAGGAGTTTAGATCTATAATTAGTCTTATTGTTAAATTATATGTCAATGAATACTTTCTTGCTAATATTGTTAAATTATGTTAAATAATTCTTCATAAGTCCATTTACTTAAATCATGACCTAATTTTGAAATCTATAGTACCTTTTTCTGGTTCCTTTTGTAGTACAAAATACTCAAAGTCTTCTTGATTGTATCCTTTGTTAATGATTTCTTCAATTAATAATTATTGTTCCTTTGTAAATTTTTAACTCATAATTATGAAATCAAATTTGTATTAATTAGATATTAAGTTTATTCATATGATCACATTTTAGATCTGAAAAAAAACAATTAAATTATAATAATTCATAAAACATATCAGAACCACCATTTGGTCCATAATTTAAGTTTCTCTTATCCACTGAATAAATTTTTTGATATGGCAATTAATCTATCACATTTAGAATCAATAATTCCATTTTCATAAACTACATCTCTTAACTTTTTCATGAATGGTTCAAGAGAATCTTTACATCCCAATTGCCAAAATACAACATTCAAATATTCATGAAGACTATAGAGTAATAATAAGATGAAATATTTACTCATTATTTAGAATGCCAATAATGGTTGCTGTGAATGTTGGTATTAAATATGCATTTAAATTTACTTCACCCACTAAATGTTCAATATTTCTTGAATATCTTATAGCAAATGGATCATATAAAATTAACCTTTGATTATTGACATTGAATAGATATTTCTTTTAATAAAAGTTTCCATTGCTCAAATTTAATTATAAGTTTTCTAATTATTTTGGAGATTAACTGCTAGCCATAGTAAAGGATAATGCATATTGAACACCTATGTTGACAACCAAGACTTTTCTGATTTACACAAAAGTTTCAATTGTTTTTGAGAATCTTAGTATATAATTCGATAGATCATTCTTTTTCAAATAATCCTTTTCTAATTAAGAACTAAGATATAATTATAATATAATTACTTATAGTATGGTATTTTGATTGTAGGATCATTATTGGGATTTGAATGGTAATGAATTTAGAGTATTGTATCTTAAATATTACTAAGATTATATGTTTCTTCTTAATATGGTTCTATTTGATAATTTTATTTTTCATATTCTAATAGATATTTATCTGTAATCATGTGTTTCACATTTCTAATTTTTGTCTCTTTATAGTTTTAATTTAAAATATTAGTCATTTTAACAAATTAAGTAGATATATGTTCATCAAGAATGGATTAAAGAAACTTCTTATTTTCAACTTTTTTAGTTTTTAAAAGGAAGAAATATTTCTTCTCATCATTACCTAACAAAGCTAATTATCGAATGAATCGTTTTCTCCTTTAAAACATAATATGAATGGTTGGAAACATATTTGTAATATAGATTGTTTCAAATGTTTAAGTTCTTTTGATTTAACCATCTAATCCAAACATAGGAAGTTAATTCATTTAGAATTCATCATTTATTGAATATGATTAATCAATTTAAATTTATTTTGGTAGTAATGAATTTATAGAATTACTTAATTATAATGGAAAATCTTCTTCCAAATTCATCTTAATTCCAAATAGATTAATATATACACATTTTAATGCAGCCAAATAAATTGATTGAATTGTTTTAAGATGTTCATTTTTTAATTATTTGTTCAAATCATTAAATATCCAATATTACTTAATCATATCTTTAATTTAAGGATTTTTTTGGATTATATTTAAAATATATTGAGATCTATCATTAATATTACTAGAATTAATTTCAAAGTGTTTGGAATCTAGGATTTTTCCACATTGATAAATTATTTCTTCTACATTATCCCAAACTGGTTGATCAAATACTGAATTGTAAAGATAACGTAATGAGTAGATTGAAGATATTTTTTGGTTTAATTTTGAAAAGCTTGGAATAAAATTAATAAGTTAAGATGATCTATCATCAGTACATTCACCAAAACTCTTTAGATATTATATTAATTATAAACTATTAAGAGGGTTGAATATACATAATTTATTAATAGTATCTAAACAATCTTTTCTAGTTTAATCACAAGGTGTTTAAAGATAAGTTGATACTAATTAAGTTATAAATCTTTATAATAAATGTAATGGTATCAAACCAACTATTTAAGAGAATGCATCTGTCACAATAGAATCAGTTGGATTTGTAATATTTAGAATATGAAACATGTACATACCAGTAATAGGGAATTTTTATGGTTTATATTACATACTTAATGGTGTTATTTAAATATAATGATGAGCAAACTTAATATTATTACTATACTTCTTATGAGCAAGTTAATATATTTTATGAGCTTCTTTCCAGAATTTCAAATAATTAACTTGATTTTGAATAAAGAATTCATTTGTCTAACTAACCATAACTTCTAATTTTTATTCCTCTATTTACATACTATTAGATTCAGTAGATTAATCTAATCTTAATAATTTATAAAATTAATTAATCATCTTATATCTTCTTATTTTACTAATCATTTAATTTTTGAATTCATCAGCACTATAAGTTCCCAATTACAAAGAGTTGAAATAATTGAGTAATTCAGTTAAATTCTATTAATTATTATCCACATCTTAAAACTTAATTGTTTTGAATTTAATTTTCTCTAATTGATATACTTTCTCTGCATAAATTTAAAGTACTTTAGGTACTTCCTTCAGAATTGATTATTCATCAAATAATTCAAAGATTCCATTTTATTAATAATATCTCATTGGATATAATATAGTCTTGTAATCTAAAGCAGCAAGTTAGTAACTCTTTTAATCTAAGCTTATATTTGATTGTGGTAATTATTGATTATTCATTAATTGATTTAACTGTGCATTAAATCTTTATAAACACATTTATAATTATACCATTCTTTAACTAATCAAATCAAAAGTAAATTCTTATTAATCTATAATTGTTGGTTGTCTTTCAAAAAAATACTTTTTACATAATAAACTAGATTAATATGAATTAGATATAATATCCAATAATTAATCATAAGCAGTTTAAGCTTAACCAGGAAAGGCTGGTTGAGTAGGAGCATATTGTCTGAGACTTTCTTCTAATTCAGTATAGAGTTAGAATTGAGATACAAAATTAAGGAATTTATTACCCCATAATTAAGGAGATGACATCATTTAATCATATGATTAAGTGAGTTTTGGTAGAGTTTTGATGAAATTGTAACAATTGATAATTTGAGCATATTTAAGATTTTATTCAATTGATTACAATACATGATTGCCACTTCTTCCATGTTAATTTGAAGATGCTTCATCTCTTACAAAATCTAATAATTTGAAATAGGCTTAATTATAACAATAGAGATCATTTTATTGTATATTAGGTTTTACTTCTGATAATTAATTCAACTCTTTCCATCCTTAATCTGTAGAGTCTCTTTATCTTTCTCGAAATCCCATAATTATTTTATTTTAAACTGATTAGACTTTACTAAGATCTACTTATTTGAGTGTATTCCATTAATTTAATTATTATAATGATTCTGTAAATAATTAATGAATAATTTATGAATCGTATTCTTTTTGAATACCTTAAGCTTCATTAGTTTCTTGTTCTAATTACAACCAAAATTGATCAACATTCTCTTGGTTATTTAATATCAATTAATATGATTATGCAGGTTCTCTTAATTGATTCATTAAAACTAATTATCTAACCCAAGGTTAAGTAGAAGTCAATGATTTACAACCTAATAAGCATTATTTATTCCATTATTCTTGATATACACCTTACAATTATATAAGAATATCTTCATTTAATTATGAATAATATGATGAATCCTCATTCAAATATTAATAAATATATTCTAATAAATATTATGCTAATGATAATAGATTCTTCTATCTAAGACACATAATTAGATTATTAAAATTAAGTTGAGTTTGTTGATTTTCCATAATATCATAAATATTAGACATTTGAGATAGAATCTATTGGACCAAAAAATTAGATATAGTCTATAGAGTTCCATTGGATATAGATTATTATGATAGATAATCAGTTATCTAAGAGATAGTTTTGATATCATTAAGAATGACTTGATTAAATATTGGTTTTAACAAACGACTACTCACATTAGCAGCAGTACCCATTAATTCAATAGCTGCACTTGGAATGATACATTCTCTTAATGGTTATTGTGGTTAATCTTAAATTGGAATATATGAGAGATTATAAATAACTATAGATGGTAGATATTCACTTGTGAATAGTTTAATACTTGAATTGTACAATTTCTACCAATATTTCTTTCTGTAATATATAGCTAAATATTTATTGAGTACTTATTCTCTCATCATAGAGTCCTCATCTTTTGGTACAACTTTCACAATAATTTGATTAGGTTAAGTAGGTTAGAATGCTTTAGGATTTAACATATGTCCTCTTCCTAACATCATGAATTTGACTGCCATCAACATAATCTCTTCTCCCTCTGTTTAAAGTGGTTATTCTTACTATTTGCTACTAGGATCACCTAATACAAATTATAAGAATCTATCATATGTATATCCATATATATCAAGAATCATTCTATAGAAGAATTGCAAGTAGTCTAAACAGGTACTCAATTTACTTATAACTTATAAGATACGTCTGAATTCTCTTAAAGAACCATTTCCTTTATCAAATATATTCTTTAATAGATAAAATCCACTATTGATTGATCCTTATTATTTCTTAAATGGATACACTAATAATAATTCACATAAGAAAATAAAGTACAATTTGAATACTTTAAGATCTTATATCTTCCCATGTTGATTATCATAACTATCTGAACTTCTTTAATCTATCTTCTTGTCAAACATACTTTAGAATTTGTTTAAATCAAAAAAGAAACTTAATTATTGTTCATATGAGAATTTAGATGGTTTAAATTATAAATTCTCCTCCATCTTCTTTAACTCTTATCTCACTTAAAATGATCTTACTGGAGATAAATAAACTGATATTGCCTACAAATAACCTTCTCTATTTGAAATTCCATTAATAAATAACATTCTCAATATAGAAATACATTCCAATTTCAATTCAAAATCTGGTACTTACTCTATTATCCAAATTAACATTTATAAATATTCAATCTATTCTTTTTAATCTTTAATCTCATCAAAATTATAAGCTATCATCTTTAAAGTCTTTTAAAGTGCTGATCGATACAAATGAAACTTGATCTTTTAATTCTCTGGAAATTCTTCTGGAAAAAAGAGCATTTCATCACTTTTCTTTACACCAAATGGAAAATCATCTGTCATCAATCCAAAATCACTAATATATTAAGATAAATCTGTATGAGTGTACTGTTTCTAAGAATCATTCTCCCATTATTCATTCTCTCTGATATTGAACTATTTCTTAGGGATTGCATACTTTCTCATATTATCTAAATACTAATCTCCTTTATCTTTCTACTTCAAATATTCAATTAGCATTTCAGATATTCTTTTTAATGAAGGTAATAAAGGTCTTACATAAGTGATATCATTATTGAAAAATAACTTCAATAAGAAGATTGATAAAATGTTAACCTTCAATACTTGAGTAGGAATCCTTGATCCCATAAATTAATTCATTTGTTATTGACTATTTCTCTTATATTATGGATGTTATTGTATGGCTTCTTTAACCCAACTTGAAAGTTAATTTTAAAATTAATCACTCTATTCATTCTAATTCTCTTTTGCATTTTTCAATAACTTTCTAAATATATTAAAAATTGAAAAGACAAGTGGAGCATGATCTTGAGTCAATGCATTTTAATGTTATTAAGTTCTATCTATAGGAGGTTAAGCATATTAGATTCTATTTTATGGAGGTGGTTGTCTTGGTTGAGTTGGAGGAATTCTACCTGCATTAGGTCTGGGTGCCATTTACTATTATACTTAATCTGGTAATTAATTCATATGGAAAATTATATCATAAAATGGTTAGTATAATTAATTTATCTTACTAGGAGGTTAAAATTCAGCAATAATAGTAAGAATATGCAAGACAATTAAGAAATATCTAAAATATGCAGTAGGCTATTATTATATTGCTCTCATAGTTGAACTTCCTTATTGAGGTTCCACTATTTAATTCATAAGATTTGCAATATTCTTCTTTACTGTCTCCATATTCATCTTATAATTTGTAAGTGGAGCAATTATCAATATCTTCTTCAATAAATATAATGCTCTTTTTTATAGCTCAGAATCTTCTACATTATGAGCTTTGAGTGATTATTTTATAAAAAAAGATTAGTAAATTTCACTTGACAAGGATTCATCATGATTTTATGCTTCACTTTAATGGAATGATTCACGGAATTTCTTATTATTATTTTATAATAAATCATGCTTTATCAATTTAGTTTTCCATTCTACTTATAAAAATGCCATATCCAATGCAATTCTTCTATAATTCTAATAACTATTAATAATTATTGGAGCTTGAGGTGATTAATTTTAATTAAAAAATCCTATCTATTACATAGAATTTATAATATGTATTGTAAATGATTCATGATGTTTATGAAATATTTTATGATTCTTTATAAACATAGACCAGAATCTACTTACCTTTTATGCTGATTCAAAATCTAAATTTGATGATTCTTATTTCAATAATTATTAAGTTGCTTAAATCCAATCTTTTTAATCTTATACTTCTACTTAATCTAACCAAGGTAAAACAACACTAAATATCTTCTTACATAAACTATATAACTCTTATTCAGATTATCCACTCTCATCTAATTATTTTAATGCTTTATTATATATTTTTAAATATCTCTTATTAACAGATATAGGATCATTTTATATTAATCCAATCTTTTTTAAGAATTTACTAAAATATAAATTAGCATGAAAAGCTACCAATTTATCTGATTTATTAATCATATCATATCCAAATTATAAGAAAGACATCTTTAAATCTGATGGTAATTATTGTTCTTAAAAACATAATAAATATGAACTAATTTAGAGCATATCAATAACTGATGATTTATAATAATGATTTACATCAGATAATTTAGCTGTTAAATTATTAGGTAATTTATATGTAAAATTCATAGGACAATTATGTTCAATATCACTTAAAATTTTACCATAATATTTAAAAAAATCATCATTTATCTCTTTCATTCTCTAAAATAAAGACAATTAACTAATTTAACTTAAATCATTTCTTTAATTAGAATGGAATAAAATAGGATAGATTACATGATATCCAGTAATCATTTATACTTAATTTATTTGATCATCATCAGAAAATTTGAAATTATCCATCCATATCTCAATAATTCTTTTTCTTAAGGATATTGATTTATTCATTGCTACATTCATTACCCATTTCTTTACCTTATCTTATGTTGAATACAATATCAATCTTAACATTCCTTAAATAGCTTATCTACTGTCTTCATTTTATGTAATAAATTGTTTTAACATACTACAATGTCTATTCAATAAACTATTAATTTATTAATTAGAAAGTATTAATTGATTATAAGCTTATTATAATTAACTTTATTGTCCTCTCCTACTTTAATTATTTGATTTCTACTTCTCCAAAAGATCCTTAATATTATTTAATATACAATTCTCTAAAAAATAATTATTCTTCTTCAAACATGAAGGATTCCTCTTACATAATTAAAAACCAAATTAAACAATCTCTATTTTAATTTCACTTATCACATTTATTAATTTTTATATATAAGATTAATGAAATGATTACTATAACTCTGGACTCAATGGAGTTTAAACAATTAATAACCCTTTTTCTAAAGCAGAACTCAAATCATCAATTATTTTATTAAAGCGTTCCATCTTTAATGCCAATTAACTTTTCTCTCTACATAATTTCTCTCTCAAAGGAAATGCTGTTGGCTCTGATATCACTTATCTAACTGTTTTAATATATTGAAGACGTTCTCTTAATTATTCCCAAAGTCCTTTAATTGGAGTTTAATTAATTAATAATTAACTTACTCCTTCTAATTATTTTTAAAATGATGAAATCTATCCAGGATTATAAGAAGAT
Organism: Paramecium biaurelia; assembly: GCA_000733385.1. NCBI lineage: Eukaryota > Ciliophora > Oligohymenophorea > Peniculida > Parameciidae > Paramecium > Paramecium biaurelia. The sequence goes on from JPFL01000044.1 coordinate 226,302, forward strand.
TAAAAGACATCAAAATAATTGGCAGCTAATGTATTTAAGAACTTAACTAATGGTTTATCAATTGATTGATTTAATTACATTTATGATACTTTAAAAACATAATTTCTTCTTAGATTATTGGTATCAGTAATTATTTTCTAGACAATATTAATATTTTATGTTCCATTGGATGGATTAGTAAGTTAAGATGTTAGATGCTAAAATAATTTTAATAGTCCAGATATGATACCCATCTAAAAGTTTAATGATTCTTGTGATTAATGTTATTGATAAAACCATTCCATAGTTGTACAAAATTAACTATTTGGAGGTAAAGGTTATTGAATAATTTCTTAAACAATTCTAGTCAAATGTGCTTGTAATTTATCCGATAATGCTTTATGAAAAACCTTACTAAATATTTTCAAAATGAGTTTTAAAGACTTTAAAAATGAAGGAACATAATGAAAGATGTCTGACTACACACATGTAAGTAATGGTTTCATAACTTTTTTCAATCGTTCATCATTTTCAAACAAAGTCTTGTCATTAGAAATGCCTTCCTATTATAATAAATCCTAAAGATATCGATAACCTGCCTATCTAATACTAGATTCAACTCTTAAAAGTCCTTCATAAAGAATCTCAACTGTCTTGAATTTCATAGCTAAGATAGGTGGTTTAAATGCTTTATTTTTATCAATATTCTTCTGAATATGTTTTTGAATCAGATATATATAATTGATAGTAGCCATAGATTTCAAAAAACCATAAACTGCTACAACCATATAACTTTACCATTTGATTTCAAAATCTATATCTTCTATATTTATTTTATATTCCAAATCATCTAGACCATGAGATACATTGATTTAAGCATTCTATTACTATTATTCATCATTTGTAAGAATCAGTTTGGATTATTTATAATAGGTATCTTCATTTTATTATATTATTCTAAAAGAGAATTGAACATATTCATCAATGCATGGAATCAATGAAGGTTCATTTTCAATACACACAACTTTAAATAAATTATACTAAACAGACTTTGACTTTCCTTATTTTTATAATAAGTATGTCAATATTCTAAAACCATTTGCATACCTTTAAGCTGTCATATCTGACATTTTCTGTTCTTCACACAATTACTTAATTATTAAGACTAATTCTCTTAATACTGTATTTTGAGTATATGCAGAAGTAGGGATTTCAGAATAATCGATATTGACCCAATATAATTATGATAAGTTGGATCCTGTTATGTCATCTAAAGGAATAGGTTTAATTTACTCTTCAAATCTAGAATTCATCCCATCACCAATATTCATATAAAATAATGGACCAGCATTGCCTTAATATTAATTTACAATGATATGATCAAACAATTCTATACAAATCTATAACAATGACTTTTTGAAAGTAAGACAATTTTGTGTGATGACCTTTACAAACTCTCTTAATTTGTTCTATAATATAGTAGTACTCTAATGAGAATGAGGATATTTTGAATGATCAAAATTAAGATTATCAATCAATTAATTCAATGTTTAAAATAATAAATTTCTAGTAAGTTATTATGATACTACTCTTATGGTTTCTGATAATTATCTTAGTAAAATAAATGAGCATTCTACAATTCTTTGATCAGGTATATATGGTAATCCAATAATTTGATTTGATATATAATAATCTTCAAATTTAGGTCGAAGATTCTGGATTTCTGTAAGTAATTCAATAGAAATTGATCTGCAATTCAATCCTTCAGATGGAATCATTGTTCCTCCATAAGCTAAGAATATTTAAATCATTACATTAAACTATTTGTATTTTCTTACGACGATCATCTTCTTTCTATAATTGTGTCTACTTCCCAAATTTCTCATACACAAACTCTTCAAACAAACGAACAACTACTGTATAATAGACATTATAAGCCCATGCCATATCATTATTATTTTTCATATGATTATCCAGTATTTTTTTATATTTCTTAAGACAATTACCCATAAGTAGTTTATTCCAAATGAACTCATGTTGTTGAATGTAGAAATCTTTGAAATTCATATTTTCCTCAGCTGTAAGCATATACCTCTTATTTAAGCCTTTAAAGAGATGAGAAATCCATTTAATAGATTAAGGTTTCTCTCTCAAATATTTGGCTACAATATCCTCAGTCATGGCATAAAGTGAATTTAAATCTGGTTTTGTTTACTTAAGTTGTTGAATTTCTTCACAATGATCATCTGCTAATTAAATAAAAAACATTTCAGATAAAGTTGTTACAACATTTTCTACATCTTCTTTAATCTTATGAAATGTGGCTGTTGTGAGTGTCTAGATTATATTATGAAAATTGCTTAAACCAATAAACACCTTTGTTACTGCTGATATTAATTCTTCATCTTAATACATCAATAAGTCTTGTTCATATTAACGAGATTGTAATTTCATATCTAATGCCATTCCTTCTGGTATTTGATAATTATATAAATCATGATCAAATTAAATTGGCATTTGATAATACCCTAACAGTACCATCTTTACTATTGAATAACTATGTTAAATTGAAGATTATTTAAATAAATATGTAGCTAATTACTATTCCAAAACATTTTACAGAATTTCCACTGCACATCTTACTGTTTCTGAAAGGTTAATCTTTAAATTAGATTACAACCCTTCTATTTGAACTTCCAAATATTAATTTCTAATAAAGGGATTGTCAGTATGAGTTCTTTTAATCTCAATGGGCCATTCTGATTTTCGAACTAAAGCTCCTAACTTTGATAGTATTTTTAAAGATTTGAAGGAAGGATCCAAAAATAAATTCACTTATTTTGAATAAATATCTGCCATCTTATATTCTGATGGAAAAGTAAGTAATTTTTCTATGAATGGCTAAAGAAGATCTCCAAAGAATTCTCTCATCTCTTCCATACTCAAATTAGTTACAATATTTTCCAATAACATTAATGTTTTCTGGATTACTTAATTTTCAATTGTAGATATATTATGTAATGCTCTAAATAGACATTATGCAAATACTGGATACTATTTGGCCAAATTGATTTGAATGGTCTTTTGTAATGGGAAATTAGCTATAACTTCTGCAACAATATCTTAAATCTCTACTATTCCAGTTTAAAATAATTCAAACATGTTTAAAACAATATTAACTCCACTCAAATTTAATTTATGATACAATTCATATTATTATCTTTAAAGAATCTATTATTTATCATTACGATCATATTTATCACATAATTATTAAAAATACTTAGATAATCCTTCTCCTTAATCATTATTTTATATTCTTTTAACTAATGATAATAACAATCCTAAAAAGTCTATAGGATAATATGTTTCATGTGATTTTTTTACAAAAAATAATATTAATTATTTCACCAATGGTTTTACTATTGGTTCTTCATTTTATTAACATTTCACTCTAGGAAATAATCTTATAGGAATTCTTAATAATTTCTATATTAATGAAATATATTCATCTTAATCTTTTTATTAAACTATTTAGCTCTTTTAATTGTTTGTTTGTATCAATTACCCTCCTCTACAATAACCAAATTTTGATGGCAATTCTGGAGTTGTTTATAATTCTCTCAAATATAAATTCAATAGAAATTCTATGTAATATTTTACTGATAATTTTGGTTATGTTTAGTTTTCTGGATGACTTAATATCTATAAGTGATCCTACAATAATAATGGAAGACAATGTGTTTCTGGACATGTTTTTATTAAATTAACTGAAATCTTTAATAATAATTTTGAATTAGGTTCAAAGATATTTTTAAAATTTATTGGGTCTTAAAATTAAATGAAAAATTGCATAAATAATGGAATTGTTTTCTTTTTATAATCCAAAATTTCAAAATGATTTCTTTAATGATCATGCAATTCATCAAATATCATTAATCCATTCTTCATTATCTTAGACATATAATGACATTGTAAATTACTTAAATATGGTTTATTTTCATTTGAAGCTTAAGCCAAAGGTGCTAATCTTTAAGATATTTAACCGTTAGGCCTATTCTTACATTTCATAATTTCCTTGTTTGTTGTAGTCACAAAATGAAGTAACTTTTATAAAATTTCATTTAATTAATCAAATATCTTTGATTTCACTTCCTTGGCAAATTCAACAAATTAACTGTATGAATTAATGCTAATAGAATTAACTTAATATTCTTCCTCATCATCATAAGTATAAACTTAAGTAGCAGCTTAATCTTATTAAGTAATAAGATTTTGATCTATATCAATTTCATTCTCCTTAATGTATTACTCTAATTAAGTTATATATTTCTCATTTAAGTGTTCATTATTGCATGGCATAGAAGAAACATTTGTTTGAGGTGTAGTTTTCTTAATAATACCCCATCTCTCGGTTCTATTTAACATTTCTTTAATCTACTAGATTTGCTTTCTAATCTATGCTAATTTCATTCCAATCATCTAAAATAACCTATCCAATAATTTGTACTTAGGACTATGAGTTGTCACTTCTTTGAACATTGAATCATTCTATTATTATTGTTGTTGTGATTAATCTATATAATATTACAGTAAAATCTTATCAATAAAGTAAGTACTTTACTTAGAAAATAATTCTAAAAAAACTTTTATTAAATCTAATGCTTTTTCGTGAATGGATAATTATAAAGAAGAATCAAATAATATTTTGAATATGGTGTTGAAAATCTTTTCCATAAATGTTTAATTATTAATGAAATCAGTCTACATTCTCTCTAAATTAGTTGGTTGTTATGTTTATTATTCATTCTTAGGAAGGTAACTTTAAACTACATGTTTAACAATATCTAACCAATTTTGATAGATACTGGTCTTTTGAAAAGGTGGAATTTTTAGATTCTTACCAACTATTGTTTCTTCATCAATCAATTCAGCTACATTAGCATTTATTTCATTAATTTTTTCATTTATATCGTTTTATTAAATGGGATCTCTTTTTTAAATAATAGATTATTTTAGACGATTGCTGATATCAATCCTTAGGTGCATGATATCAACAGGACAATGTTTAAGGGTTTTAATGATAGTGGCAACAACAGAATCTAATTTAATTGTATCAGATATATCCTTAATAATTCTTGATTAGGGTTGCATCTAATTATCATCCCTTTTGATAGTAAGAGCAAGTAATTATAAAAATTTGGAGTAAGCATTAAAAAGTTCTTAAACAATATTTCTAGGGACTTTCTACAATAAATCTTGAAAATTGGTTTCATTTATCACTTGATTCATTGTTTTTAAAGCTCTCTTCAAGATTTCTCTCATTTATGTTTTGGTCTAAATTATATTAAATGATTACTTCATCTTTGACTATAGAGTCTAAAACAAATATAGTATAAATAAAGAATGGTGGTATATTAGTTACAAAAGATAAACTATAAACATTAAATCTAATGTCCTTTTCTTTTTTATCTTCTATATCTGATTATAAAACATAATTCTGATCTTAGAAAGGATTACTTTGATTATCTCCTAAAAGTTTCTTATATTAAGACTTTTTAAGTTCATTATTAAATTTAACTAAGAATTCAATCCTCTACTCAAAGAATGAATACAGTCTCAATAGCAATGAATCTGAAAAAATAGTATTTGATCTTTAATATTGATGTGATTATTATTAATTAGACTTTAGTAGATCATTAATAATACGGATGGCTACAGCAGCATTATTTTCGTTATCTTTTTCTAATACTACAGTCATCTATTCAACCACTTGATATGTCATATGTTATAATAGAATCTTCTTTTATAATAATTCCAAGATGGCAGCCCTAATTAAAAATTTTGTATTGCGAGTTGTTTAAGGTTCAACATGTTAAAGGACATAAACAATAAAATTCAAGCAATTCTCAACAAAGACTTTCTAATTATTTTATAGGACTTGCTATAAATAAATCAAATGAATTGATTACATGATTTGTGTCTCGATTTCTTTCTTGATGTACCTCTTCAGAAATTCTACCTAATCTTTCTCGAATTTCAAAGATATTCCTTTCTGTGAAACTCTCATTGTTATTGTTTAGCATATTAAGCTAATCTTTGAGCCTTTCGAAATAGGAAGGGTCGATTTGAGACATTTTAATTAAATTAATGATGAATTTCGCTCCTTTCTTCTCAATGAAAATCAGAAATTTTTCATAATAATTACGTTCATAATAATAAATGCTTTCCTATCAAAATGTTGCATAAAATTAATATTAGAAAGAGAAAGACATTCCATCACCAAGTCCACTTAACAGACCTAAAGACAATAACACAAATTAATAACCTATTCCTGTTCCATAACCTTTCAATACATTACTTCCAACTAATCTGTAATATTATTGATCTCTATCCTAATAGTTTACATCCAAAGACAATAGAATATGATAGATAATCGTAAATTATTGTTATTCATTTAGAATAAAATCCAACTTATCCCAAAAAGATTAATCATTTAGGTCTAATTACAATACTAACTAAATCAATCCTCAAGAGCAGATGCTTTTTGATAAACAATAGTTATTTATGGTAGAAGGTGAAGACTTAAAGTACCACAATTATACTACCTTAGATCATAATTGAAGAAATTATAGAATGAGAATTTATAACTAAAAAAAGTTATCGACTAACTTTAACTTGAATTGTATTCAGTTTACCTTCTAATCCTTTAGATAATAATTTAAAAACCAAAAGTCGATTGAACAAGATCTCAAAGCCAAGTTTGATTATTAGGAAGAAATGATTGTTAAATTGAAATCCGAAGTTCGTAGAAAATAGGAGGCTGTCCAAGAGAACCAATATAAGTTAGCTGATTTAGAGAGGCTTTAAAAGAAGTAGGAAGAGTATAATATTTTATCCACTAAATCAAATGAATTAACTAAATAAATAAAAGATCTTTAAGATTAAGTTTAAGATTAGAAAAGACAATTAGCATATCTCAGTTAAGCTGAACATGAAAATAGCAATTTAAAGGAATACATAGAAAAATACAAATAATAATTGAGAGAAAAGGATATCAAAATTGAATAACATCGTGAATAATAAGAATAATTGTACTTAGATAATAAAAAGATGAAAGCAACATTGGATATGTTAAATTTTGAATTAAAAAAATAATAAGAAAATTCTAATGATTAATTACATAGAGCAACTATACAAATTACAGAACTCTAAGGATAAGTGAGTACTTATTAGAAGACAATTGCTAATTAAGCCCATCAAATTGAAATATAAAAATAATAGGTCAAATAATTAGAAAATAAAGAAAAAGACCTTTATAGTACTAGAAATTAATTATTGAAATTAGAAGAATCTAATCAAAATCTAAACTAATAAAATTTACTATGTAACTTATTAGTCAATAATTTAATTAGAATAACAAGAAATAGAAAAATTAGCTATGACTTTGAAGAATGGTAAATAGGAATATCTAAATCAATAATAGAAACTTGCCAATGCTGAACAAGAAATAAAAAAACAATCTGATCAACTTCAACAATTATAAAAATATAAGGATTAATTAATTCATTAATGTCAATTCCTTGATTAAGAATTGAAAAAGAAATAAGGAAATTTAGATTAAAGCATAAGTTAAGCTCAAAATAAATCTTTTGAAATGAAAACACTTTTCGATTAATAATAACATTAACTTTAGTTTATGGAAGGGGAATTATAAAAAAGAGATTCTATCATTTTTACTTTAGACTAATAAAATTAAGCATTAAAAAGCTAACTTGAATAATATTCTTAAGCTGATTCTATAAATAAAAATGAGTTGAATAGTAATTTTACAAAAATGAAAGAAATGCATAATGATTTGATTTTATATGAAAAATAGGTCAATTCTATAAGTTTGGGTATTAAATAATTTAATTTTTATAGAAAATCATTAAATCAAATTGTAAAACTAGATGCTTTAAGATAGAAATAATTAATAAGAATATGACGTTACAAAATTAAGAGTATACTTCTGATCTATATAGGAATAATTAATCTCATAGGATAATCGAATAAGAAATCTAGAAAACGAATTATAGAGTTAATCATTCAATCAAAAGTTTAACACAATAAGGACGCCTTACACTTCAGAATAACTTTTTCCGATCTAATAATAATTCTCTTAATCGAATACACCTATAGGTTCCTTTAATCATTAATTTAATTTGTATAAATGAGCAAATCAAATATTTTATAATGTAATTATTTTAATAAGTAATAAGATCATCATTTCTTGTTAATTAAATTATTTAAAATGTCCATTTTTTATTACTTATATTTTGAATCACAATCCTCTCTCATCCAGAAAACCACTTCCAAAATAAATAGAGAATATTATTCAAAACTTTATGGATATAGTTGAAGTAATCCATCTATTTCACTTTTTGGATTATTTATTGATTTAATGAGAGTAGTCAAAATCTTATCAAACTGTTAAGCACTTGTCTTACCAACCTAAGCAATAAAATCCTATTCTATTGAATTCAATATGACATCCTTATCTCTCTACATTTATGGTACAACCAATTCTTTGTTAGAAAGTATCATCTAAATAGCTGCTTTTTTATCTTTTTCCTTCTTTTTCTTATCTTTATCCTATTCATTTACAAAACTAAGGTTTGTTAACAATTTTGGAAAGAAACCTAAATATTTATCTAATTTGTAACATACCTTTAGGGATACCTGCAATAAATTATACAGTAAATAATAATTATTCTTCATATGTAGAGATTAGTTACTTGAAAATCAATTTGACTAGTTTATTAAAATGTATCTAATTTAACATTAATAATTAAATATCCCTAAGATAGTCTTTAATAGTTATTAATGCTTAATCTATCAAATTTTCATTTTACCATTTAGGGGAAAATAGAAATGGGATAATTTAATCATTAATTTCATTAAAAACCAACTTACATGATTTTTCTAACAATAAATTAATTATTTCATTGAAACCTCCAGTTAAATCTTAATAAAATATCTATTAGACTCTTTCTGATATTAATTCATTACAAAATTTTAAACAATATTCTTTTGATTCATTAGAATATGTCATACACTTGTAATAATTATTAGTTTATAAAATTAGGAGATAAAGAGGGGAGACTTCTCCTTCCTATTCATTAATAGGAAGTTCATTAATAAAATCTCTACATTCTTTTTTTAACACTTCTGATAATGTTCCACAGACAGAACGAATAAATTCAATAAAAATTTCTCCCTTTAAATTTGGACCCAAAATATCTAATTATTAATTAATAAAATGGAAAATATCTTCTGGGAAGTAAGTTAATAAATCTTATTTAGTTTTAATAAGTTTAGTGATATTATCTAAAGTTTATTGTTCACTTTTATCCTTTCTGATTGCTTTTTCAGAAAAATCAATGATGAGATTATTTACATGATCTTAAAAAATGGGCATATAAGATTTAACTTTACATCTTAAAGCAACATATGATTCACTTTATTCACCAACTCTATTTAATAATTATTCATAAGAATCAACCCAACTTAGTAAATTGATTAAAGTACCAAAAGATTCTGTTACTTTTTATTCATCTTCAAGAAAAGGAAGTATTCTCTTTTCTACATTTACTTTATATTAATCTTCAATGATTTTAAAAATATTATAATGTTTTGGAAAACATTTGACTGTGTGATCAAATGCTAAAATTAAATCAGCAGATGAAAACTTAGATTACTCTAAAATTTAGACAGCATCTTTAGCATCTTTTAATTTTTAATTAAATTTCTCATCAATTCCTTATTAAATAGTTTCTAATGCTCTTTTTTTATAAATTAAATCTTTTTTTCTTAATTCTCTAGATTTATCAGCTGTTTCAATAATTTATAATGCCTTTATTAATAATTAAGGTTTTTTAATAGATGCTTCAATAGTTGTAAGTAAGATCTCATATATTTTATCATAAAATTTATTCTCAAATTCTGATAGACATTTGAATTCATTAAGGATAACACTTAAATCCTATTTAGATTAAGGAGATGTATTAACAGCTTCTATAATATTATCTCTAATATCTACTAAAGCAATTAATTTATAATGAAGATTTTCATAGTCACAATTTCCACTCTAAAATGTAGAATTCATTTTATCAATTTCTTCTTAAACTCTGAATATATATTTCATTTAATCAAGCATTAATCCAATATTTTTACGATAAAAAAATATCTTTTCATAGCTGACTAATTCTCTGTGAAATTGAGCATCTTTATCAAATTCTGAATTTAGAGTTTCTATTTATTATTCACATTTTTCAACATTATTAAAGCATTGATCCATAAAATTCTTTGTTTTATTAAGTGCATCAATTTATGATTGAATCATTTTCTATATCTTTTTATCTAGTTCCAATTATTGTTCAATAAATTAATTAAGTAATTTATCAAACTTCTCATCTTCCTAATAACTTGGATTACTTAAGATTTCCATAATAATTAAATTAGCAGCAGCCTTAGCTTCTTCTTCATTTTAAAATACTTTTTAACATTAATACATTTTTTAATTAATAAATATATATAATTAAACATTTATATGAGGCAACTTGAATATAAAGGTTATGAAGTTTATTCAGGTAATCTTCTTATTGATTATTGGTCTAATAATCATTGTTATCCAAAAGTAGAAATGAAAAAGATATAAAAAAGGATGAAAAAATTACAAATAAAGGGATTGAAAAGAAAAAACAAAGAAGATGATCATATTATTGAAAAAATTGTAGCCTTATCCATTTGAACTTTCAAGAAATATTTATATATTCTAATAATTTATAATAAATATGATGAATATTTTTTATACTTTTTATTCAAAATATCTAATTTTTTGATTTTGATATATATTTTTTCAAACTAATCATATATATATATATTTTGAATGTAAACAAACAATATATTAATATTTGCATAAATATTAAAAAAAAAAGAAGATTAATATTTTAATTAATTAATAATTCATTCAGCTATTTCTTCATTTCTATTACTACTCTCATCTTGATTGAAGATTTATGAAACTTATTGTGAATAGATGACACCTCCAATTTTTAAGTTAATTTTGGCTGGAGTATAAGATTTTTGACCTGTTTGAGCAAAACCCTTGAAATAATAATAGATCTTACTTTAACTACTTTATCAACAACATATTAATGTCTTTTATTAAGAATTGTTGCTGATTCTGGTTCATCTGGTACTAAAAATCGGATAAAATATTTCAATGCCAAAAAGACTACTAGTAAAACTGAAAAGATAACAATTTAATTAGTTTAAATTGTTTAGGAGGTATAAACAATTAATCCAGAGTTTGAGAATATACCAAAAAATGTAATTACTTCTAAAATAATTAACCAATTTCCTATTGTTGCTGCTCCTTAAGGAAATGGTCTTCTTGAAACTCTAATCAACTTAAATTTATCAACTTATATTTCTATAATATTTGAAACAAATGCTAAAATATAACATGATGGAAAGGCAAGTCCAAATAAAGCTAGATATGAAAATTATATAACAAGTTCCATGTAATCATTGACTGTTCCATCTACTTCTTCATTTGTTTGATATGGTTCTAATTCCATTTGATCATCAATAGCAGAATCAATTAATTTAAATGCATGTTCAACTTCTTTGGCAGTTTTTGATTTCATTTGCTATAATTTTATAATATACATATATAATATACTTTTGTAATAAAGGCCTTAATATATGGAGTTGCTAATTCTGGAATGTTTTTACCTATATTTGATAGGAAGATAACTGTCATTTGATTTGATAACACTTAAAAACAGTCATTCTGGACTACTTCACTTACTTTACATAATTATAATTATGAAAAATATCCAGATAAGAATGAAATAATAAAGAAAGAATTGAAACTAAAATAAATAATCATAACTTACTTGTTAACAAACATAAATATGAATATTTTAGCAATTAGAGAATTTTCATAGGATGACAAAATTTTATGATTTTCATACATATTAAAAATGTCACTTAATTTAGAATAGACAAAGTTAAAAAAGTTAATTTAAATAAAATTTAATAGAGCTGGAACATTTTAAGCATAAAAAGGATCTGCTTTCTATTATAACATTAAATTCTTAAAATAAAATATTCCTAACACACTACCAATAACACATCCTATGATTAGAAAACTTACAGCTAATGAAAATAATTATTTCATCTTTCTTAGAAAAGGAGAATAAAATTCTTCATTCAAATCATCATTTGTAATAGATCTTATATATTTTCCTTGAAATGCTGGTCTTTCAGCTTCATCCTCTTCAAAATTTTATTATCCAAATTGAACACTAAATAATATTTATTCTCTTTTCCAAAATTCAATAAAGAAAGTACTCCAAATAATTATAGCCAATGAAAATAAGATAATCATTGTAGATTTAGCTTCTTCTGTCGATGCAGAGATTAATCCTTAAGCAATAATACCAATAATAGCCATATACCACAATTATTTAGTGAAATAACTCAAAAAAGAGAAATAAAGAGCTATTTTTTCACCAAAATAATCTCTCATAGAATTAATTGATACATGCCATGGAATTCTAAAATTAAAAGCACTTGATTTCTCTAAACTATCTGAATCAAAATCAGTAGGTTCTGCTTCATCTTTTAATTCATTAAATAGATTTTTTAATTCATATTCATGTTCAGTATCTTCTTTTGGTTGCATAAACTCTCCTTCAATAAGTTTCTCAAAGAATGGACTTTTTGGAATGGCTTATAATTGATAATGATCATGAATTGGAAAATAAGCAGTTACAATAAGTTCTTTAATCATTTTTAAAATATTGATATTTTTTAATACAATAGCATGTGTAATTTTGATTTTCTCCATATTAATAAATTCTGATCTTAAACCTTTCTCATTAACTTCATATTTTCTCCACATTGAGTTACCTACCTCATTATTTGGTTAAAAGAATTCAGTATATGGTGCAACAGGATCTACATTTAATCTACCCCATAAATTTAATAATATTGATTTATTTTATGTTATTTCACTCATAACACTAGGATGATTTTTATACCATAATTCATTTGCATCTCCTAATGCCTTTCTAAAAATAAGTTTATACAAAAAAGCTTAATTTTCTTATATCTAAGTATTTCCTTTTTTCTTTAAATTTTATATCTTTTATCCAAAATGTAATAGGATTTCCATATAAATATAATAAATCTCCCATTCTTTTCTTGTAATATCTTTATCATTAATTAATTCAACCTTCTCATGACTCTAATCAATATTAAGATCTTTAGCTATGAGTTTCATAATTTTGTCAACATCCTATTATTTTAAGATGGTGTACACTTAGAGTAAAGTATCATCCCATTAACATATTATAGGATATAGAGAATCACAATAATTTTCAATGGTTTAATTATTTTGCTATTAAACATTTTCTTCTATTCTAATTTCTTCTTAATCTATATATTTTTTCTCTTTAAACTCTTGCATCTTTTTAAAATGATGTAATTAATCAACTAATGCTTAATTTGGATCAGTATTTAAATCTTTATTTTCTTTCTTTTCTTATTAATCCTATTTTTTTCTATACTCATCTTCTTTACTTTAAGCCTCTTTTCTTGAATCAAGAATTTCTTAAAGTTTTTTCTTTATTTCTTCATTATTTGCATATTATCTAATGTAATTCTTTAATCTTAAAGGTCTGAAACTTTCATCAACAGGTTCTAAACTAAATAAATCAGCAAATCCTAATTCAATCTATTTTGTAACTTTCATATTTTAAGCTGATCTTTTTACAACATCTTTACTACTTTTTAAAATAAGGAAAATCATTTCTCCTGTACCATTAATAAACTATCTACAATGTAGAAATCCATTTCTACATAATTTTGCCATAATAGTAAATCTAATCAATGTTAAAAAATCTTTTGGGGGAGTATTTTGACATGTCCATTCATATTTTTCTTGAAATTCATCAATTTTAGTTTTCTTTAAATATTAACCTTAACACCATTTTTTTTTGACTTTTTTAAATTATGATGTGTCACTTATATCTACTTTTTATAATTCTTTGATAGGATCTAAAACCATATTAGGATTAACTTCCATTTTATCTGGTTCTATACCAATTTCATCTAAATATGCTTATTTCTTTTATTAAATAACTTCTCCTCCTTTTTTTTATTCATCTTCCTATAACTTTTGATCTTACTCTTATTTTTTATACATTCTTAAGAAATCTAAATATCTATCATATGATGTTTTTTCCTGTTTTTTTTATAACTATTCTTTTTCTTCTCCGAATTGTGAGGCTGTTTACAAAGACTTCACAGTTTTTTATTTATCTTCTTTTTTCAAATTTTTTTTCTTTTTTTTCTTTTAATTTCCTTCATCTTTTTTATCTTCATAATCATCCAAAGTTAAAAATGCTAATAGAAATGAACATCTTTCTTTTTTCATTTATGATTTTGAAACTTCATCTGTCATGACTGTTAACATTTCATCATATATTTTGACAGCATCTTTAAAAGAAACTGGTCTATTCTCACAATTATCAGTGTCTGGATTTTAAAATATGATAGCTAAATCTCCAATATTATAATCATCATAAGTTCCTTTAACTTCTGCAAATTCATTTGGATTTAGAAATTCATCTTAAATTTTTTCTTCCTTATATTCCTTATCATTAATATCCTTATCAAGAAAATCTTTTGCAGTTTTCTTCTTTAGAAATTTCTTAGCATCAACTTAATTTGTAAAGAAACCTAGAATTTCTCTTAAGGATTCTTCTTTTTAGTTTTAAATTTTTTATTATTTTAGTTTCTTTGAATTCAAAGATTGTTTATTTTGCATTTTCGATTTTCCTTAAATCTATTTAGCCTATTATGATTTTGGTTATGTTGACATTTCAATAAAAATAATAAAATAATAAAATAATTTGAAAAAATTAAACAATAAATTAATTAAAAAAAAGTCTAGTCAATACTCTTCTTCACTACTTATCTCCTCCTTTGGACCACCAATATGGCTATTAATCTTTTACATTAAATATCTGGCATTGCTTTCAGTTTAAAATCCCTAAAATAATTATATAATCTCTCATTACTTTCACTGCTTTCTCGACAACAAATTCATGTCTTCTATTCAATACAAGAGCCTCTGCAGGTTCATCAGGTACTAAAAATCTGATAATATATTTTAATACTAAGAATACAATTAAAAGAGTAGTAAATACTTACACTTAATTTTCTTTAATTATTTCTGAAGTAAAAACAATCAAACCAGCATTTGTAAATATTGCTAGAAATGATACCATTTCAAATATAATCAACCAATTTCCTATTGAAGATGCACCTTAAGGGAATGGTCTTCTTGAATAATTGAAGAAATTATATTGATCAACTTAGAGTTTGACTATATTTTAAGCAAATGCTAATATATAGCATGCTGGGAATGCTAAACCAAAAAGTGAGAGATAAGAGAATTAAATTGCTAATTCCATATAGTCATTTACACTTCCATCTACTTCTTCATTAGTTTGATAGGGTTCTAATTTTAATTATCTTTCTATTTCCTCATCAATTAAATTAAATGGATGTTCAACTAATTTTTCATCCTTCTTTGTTAATAACTATATAATTATTTATGATTTTAATTACATTTTAAATGAATGCTTTTATATATGGAGCAACTAATTTAGGGATTTGAAGTGATATAAAATTAGTTAAGAATATAGTAGTCATCTAATTAGATAGAATTTAAAAACAATCATTTGGAATTGATAGATTAACTTAACATAATTTGAGTTGGATAAAATAACTTGATAAAAAGGATGTAATAAAAAATTAAATGAAACTATTAAATAAATATATATGTTTACTTATTAACAAATCTAAAAATAGTGAATTTAGCTACAAGAGAGTTTTCATAAGTAGATAATATTTTATGATTCTCTAACACATTAAATGATTAACCAACTTTATTATAGATAAAGTTAAAAACATTGATGGAAACAGCTTAAAGAATACTTGGAATTGTATTAGAGAGTGTTTAATCAAATTTTTATTCAATTAATGTATTCTTTAGAATATTGATACCAATCACACAACCTATAACACATCCTATGATTATAGCACTTATTGATAATGCTAGAAGTTATTTCATTTTTCGTTTTAAAGGAGAGTAAAATTCTTCATTCAAATCATCATTTAATACAGATCTTATAAAGTCTCCCTCAAAAGCTGGACGTTCTGCTTCATCGGCTTCAAAATTTTATTATCCAAATCTTACACTAAAATAAACTTATTCTCTTTTCCAAAATTCCATAAAGAAAGTACTCCATATAATAATAATAATTGAAAATCCTATAATGGCTGTTTATCTTAGCTCTAATGATGCAGAAGACATAATTCCTTATGTTATTATACTGACAATAGCCATATACCATAATTATTTAGCATAATAACTTAGAAAATCAAAATATAAAGCAATTTTCTCTCCAAAATAATCACGAATAGAATCAATAGGAACAAACCATGGAATTCTAGGATTGAATTAACTTTCCTTTTCTAAACTTTCAGAATCAAAATCTGTAGATTCTGCTTCATCTGCTAATTCTTTAAATAAATCTCTTAAGTATTTTTCACCTTCAGAAGGTTCTTTATCTATAATAAATCCATTCTTTTTAAGAGGTTCAAAGAATTATTTCTTTAAATCTCCTTTTCCTTTTAATTGATGTAAATCATGAATAGGAAAATATGCAAAAATGTATTGCATTTATAACATCTTAAGAATATTAATATGTTTTAAAACAATAGAATTTGTAATTTTTATTTTTTCCATATTAATAAATTCTGAACGATGTTTAATTTCATTAATCTCATATTTTCTCCATAATGATTAACCTGCACTACCGGTTGATTTAAAATATTCTGTATATGGAGCAACTGGAGTGATATTGAGTCTTCCCCATAAATTGAATATGATTTGCTTTTCTCCATTAAATTCTCTCCAAAAACTTTGATTTTCAGCATACCATATTTAATTAGCATCACCTAGAGCTTTAAGAAAAACTAATTTATAGAGGAAAGCAATATTTTCTATTACTTCCTTCATCTTTTATTCTTTTGCCCATTAAATTTTCTTACCAAAACATAATATACTTTCTAAATAGAGATAATAGACTTGCCATTCTTCATCAGAGATTGGTACATCATCAATTAATTCAACTTTTTCATGACTTTGATCTATATTTAAATCTGTAACAACTTCTTTCAATATCTTATCAACTTCTTTTTGTTTTTTAACAACATTATATTTTAAATCTTTTCCTTTCCATTATCTTACTTTGATATACAATTTCAAACAATAATTTTCAACATCCTAACAATTTAAATAATCAAATTAAGGTTCATTAACATCAGCATATTCTTCTTAAGCCAAAATATTTCTTAATTCATCATCAATAAATCTAACATAGCTTTTCAATCTTAAAGGTCTAAATTAATTATCTACAGGTTCTAAACTAAATAAATCAGCAAATCCCATTTCAATTTATTTGGTTATTTTCATTTTCTAAGCTTATCTAGTAATAACTTATGGATGACTTTTAACAACAACAAAAATATGTTTTCCAGTTGTTGAAACAAATTATCTACAATGAACAAAAGCATTTCTACATAATTTATTAATAACTGTTATACGAACAAGGGTTAAGAAATCTTTGGGAGGTGTATTTTGGCAAATCCAATCATAATCTACTTCATCATTCATTCTTTTTACTAAATACTTTCCTTTACTTAATTATTTACTTATATTTTTGAATTACTTTATATTATTAAGATCAATTTTAAGTAATTCTTTAAGTGGATCAATAATTAAATCTTCTTATTTTTTTTATTTTTACCATTATCTATAAAATTATTTAGAGAATTTAACTTCAGAAAATTATTCTCCCATAATTTATTTAGAAACATTTCTTTATTCTTGATATTATTCTTCCTCTTATTATAATTATACTTCATAAAGTTTCATAAATTTTTAATATTTTTAATATGATGTTTCTTCTGGAGGCTTATTTTCAGTATGTTATGATTATTATGAATTAATTTTTGATGGTTAATCTTTTTAGTGTGATAATAATTTAGCATCTTCTGAATAATTTTGATTATTATTATCAACTTAATTCTTTTTTTCTTTTTATTATTTATCTTCTTTTTGAATATCCTACTTATTCTAATTCTAATTTTCATTATTATCTTTATCTTTATTTAATTTCTTATCATCCTATTTCTTATCATCTTATTTCTTTGTCTTTTTCTCTGGTTTAACATAATCTCCCAATGTAAGATAGGATAACAAAAAGGAATCCCTTTCTTTTTTTAAATATGATTTAGAAACTTCATCTGTTATAACTGTAATAAATTTATCAAAAACCTTCTCAGCATCCAAAAAATTTACCTCACCAACTAGAGCTTCCTCATCATCTGGATTAGGAAAAACAATTACAAGATCACCTATATTGCAATCTCCATAAATATGTTTCATTTCTTAAAATTCATTTGGATTTAAAAAGTCATCTTAATATCTCTCTGATTACTCTGTATCATCACTACTTAACAATTTCTTTTTGTTTTTTAAAAATCTCTTAACATCAATTTGATTTGTAAAAAAACCCAATATCTCTCTTAAAGATTATTCTTTTAAAGTTTAGATTTGCTGCTACCTGATTTTTTTCTAACTTAGAGTTTAAGCTTTCTTCAGTTTTGATTTCAATTCCTATTCTTATTATTCTTCATGTGCCTAAAGAACTTCTGCTAATGATTGTCTAGAAGTCCTTGAATTCCTTGAAACAGAATTGTTTGATTCCATTTTATTTTTATAATTTATTTATATAATGCTGTAAGAATAATAAGAAATCTGTCCTATTGAGTAATTTAAGCAAATGCTATATAGATAGATATTTTCAAGGTCTGTAAAATTCCTTTGCAGAACTTATTGAAGTTGCAAAATAAAATTCAAGCAATCATACTCTAGATCTTAGACCATATAAATCTCCAACACTGCATTCTATTTTATAAAAAGTTGAACAATTAGTATCTAATAATAATAAAGAAATAGAACGAAAATGAAATTCCAGATTAAAAACCGTCAGATAATTTAGAGCTTAAGAAAAATTAACTCTTAGAATATCAGAATCATGCAGAGTTAATTACTACTAATTTCTATACTCAATCTGTTATTGCAGCCATGTAAATCAGAAAAGTAAAGAATGAAGCAATAAATTGTGCTTACATTCATGCCTTGTAAGGATTCCCCTCTCTTAAGTAGGAATAAGACAAATTAAAGAAATGTAAATTGTAATCCTTTCAATTGGCGTAAGTTTACAGGAATATTATAGATAAGAATAGGAATTTCGATTCCTTAAATCAATATAACCTAATGTCTATTAACTACATAAAATTAAATAGATATCTAACCATATCTAAGATAAATTTATGATTCATTTTACTATCTATCATCCATTCACTAATAAGAAAATGTAAATCATTATAGCAACTAATGATGCAACTCTTGAATAGGTAATCTAGGAAATAGATTGTCCTGTTGAATCCACAGAAAAAATGTTTTATTAAGATGAATTACACATTTTTGATCCTCCTTCAATCAGCATTGGAAAAAAACAAGATATCATAGGTCATCTTAAATTTGTGTTATGTAAACAATATACATATATGCATTTGAATTAATGCAAGCATAGAATATATATAAATGAAATACGTTCATTAACTTAAGATGAAGAACTTAATTCACCTTATGCCAGAACCATCTTTAAGGCACCACTCAAAATAAGAGGATGTGATGGTTGTGGAAGATCAGCTCAATTATTTCGTATTTCAGACACATTAATACCAGGTTCTTCTCCAGTCTTCTTATGTAAATTTTGCAATGATAATTTACATTCGAATGATTAAGAGAAAGGTCTGTAATATTTTTGTGATTGATTATAATATAAAACAATATTAATTAATTAATAAATATATTATAAAAATAAATTTGAAATCATAGTTGTTTTATTTATAGTTTACAATTATATAATTAAATTTGATTTTAAAGAATCTTTAAATTGAATAACATATTTAATTATCCTATATAAAAAACTTAAGAAGACTACTGAATAAATAATTAATATTGGGGGTATGCGTATTCATATAAATATCTCATTATTCTTGCACTGCATTTTTTATAGTTTTAAATAATTGAGTCGCCTCTAGAATTGATGAAAATTCCAAGCAAAACCCTTGTAATTCTACATAAATCTTCTTTGGATCAAATGTCTTCTATTTAATTAATGTACGGATAAACACTGAAACTAATCTAACTTATCTAGTTAATTGTTATGGTTGATTCTAAATAATGAATTAATTATTTTACTATCTTATATTCTTCACAGTTTACTATGCACTTTGTTATGAACATATTAAGAAATTGGTCTGGAAGACTTATGCTCTTTGATAATTAGTTCACTAATTCTAATGTTTGAATACTAATCTTTATCTAAATTAAATAGTCCAAATATCTAAGTAAATCATTTTTAAATTATACTCGTTAGCATTTACACCCATTTAATATACTTTTGTTATAAGGTCACTCACTAATTATGGATTCTACTCCACTAAAAGTTTGAATTGATTCGAATCAATCTTATATTCTGGTTTGAATAGATTCAAAATCTGTTGATAATCCCCTTATTATAGTTTTGTACATTAGGCTTAACACAATGTATGGCGAAACCTCATCTATGGAGTTATATTGTAGTCCCATATGGTTTGATGAATCAAATCAAATTAAAGATAATCCAAACTTTAATGATGAAATATGATTGGAATTGGTCTCATAAATTCACAAGATAGCTCTATTTTATTCATTTTTAATAAATCTGTTTAACTTAGTATTTACTCTAATGATTACCCATACTCTATCATAATGAAATTTGAATACATATTTGATATTATTGATTATGTTTATTTCTAATTGGTTCATGCATAAATCAGATAAGCACATATTATGATCCCATTATCTAATATTGTATAGAAATTATAAACGAATATGAGGTGCTTGTTTCTAATGATTTTAATTTCAATTTACTTAATCTAATAAACTATTAATCATCTAATTGCACATTTCATATTTGCATTGATCTTTAATCACCTTATAATTCTCATCCAAAGTCTTATTGATTTCTACAGAGATTTTTGCTATTCCTTGCATTCTCTTTTATTCAATTATTTAATATTATGTTTTTAACTAAATTTCTTGTATCATATATACACATTCATTAGATAATAGAAATGAGTCTAGTCATCTCAAATTAAATATTGAATGTTCATAATTTATATGTGTGTTAAAATTATTTAATCTTATGATGATACATATTGATATTTTTTATATTAACGGATGAAGGAACATAAGGATGGAATTTATTAAGGAGGATTAAATGCAAAGTAGCAAAAACATGGGCTTGGAGTATACTTATGGGATGTGGGTTCTGCTTATTATGGAGAGTGGAAAAACGACTTGATTGATGGATAGGGAATCTTGTTCTTAGGTGGGTAGATCATCATCTAAGGTGGTTTCAAGAGGGGAGTTGCTCATGGGCATATAGTGATAAAGGTTGGGACCAGAGTGTTTTATAGTTAATTCGACAAAGGAGAGGCTATATTCATTTAGGAAGGAGAAAGAAAAATTACAATACAATCATCAAGTGCTTAGATAACTCATGATTGTACACAAGAAGCTGATAGTATATTACAAGGAATAAGTAAACTACAGCAAGGGGACTTACAAATATAGTTATTTAATCATTGTATTTACTATGGAAATGTTGGGAAGGCAAATTTACCAAATGGCTTAGGGATAGAGATTTCGAATTTGTTCTATCAATGTGGGTAATTTGTGGAAGGGAAACTGAATGGTTTAGGCAGATTAGATTAATAGGATGAGATCTATCAAGGTTAATTCCAATAAGGAATATATCATGGAAATGGGTTGATGGTATTTAAGGATCAGCGAATTCAATGGGTGAAAGGGAAATACAATCAAGGACAATTGGTTGAAATCAAGAGCAGCGGATATTTGGATTAAATGGAAACTCCGCAAGAATTAGTGTGTAATTCGTCATTATATCTTTGTTAGATACATTCTGTAAGAAGGCTAATTAGTAATACATAATAACTCCGATTTCAAAGGAGATAATATTGGGATACATAAGATTATTTGAAGTGATGCAATTCGTTAGACTTAGGGTAAATACCTTAACAGAAATTAAATCCTAATAATACCCTCCTTTGAGAAAGTATAGTACCAAAGTGAATACTCTAAGCAAATCTGTGGAGGAAATAAGGAAATTGCAAAGTTAATTTAATACAAGAAATCTCGATTAATAACATCAGATCTATGAGTTCATATTGGATCAACATGATGAAAATTAGACATAAAGAAAGACAGATACCTAGTAATCAAGAACCAAAACTTAACCTACTGAGGATTATTTCGAGAATAAAATATCATTTGGCTTACTAGAAATTCCAAGTCTCAAGAATTCAAGAAAAACCGCAGCATTTTAAGTTGATGAATAACAATAATAAATAAAAAAAAATACTGATTATAATTAGAAAAGATCATAATCTTAGAATGATTTTAAGTAAATCTAATAATAATAATAATAATAGTAATAATAATAATAATAATAGTAATAATAATAGTAATAATAGTAATAATAATAATAACAATAATAATAATAACAAACTAATGATCGAATGTTAACTTTAAAAAATATTTTGGAAGCATAGAAATAAAAATATAATTCAGATTTTAAATAAAAAAAAACAGTATTTGCCGATATCTCATCTACTACTGCATAGAGAACTAAATCAATTATATAATAAAATAATAAAAATCTTCAATGTTTAAGTGAGGTTGTATAAAAAGAGTTAAATAGATCTCCACCTAGTGAAGAAAGAAGATCTACAATAAAACCAATTTATGTTTAGAATGAAGAAAATGAATAACAATAATTAAGTTCTCAAAAAACTCTACCAAGTAAATTCAATGTTGATTATACTACTGCTTATAATGATCATAAAAATAAGATTCACAGTTTACTTAATAAATTCAATAGCATTAAAATTAAGCCAAACATTTAATAAGAAACCTAAAATTATGGATTTTCAACCAAATCATTAAGCTCAAAATAATCTATACAAAAAGCTCATGATATAAATGATGTACCTTTAGGAAATATTTAAAACTGCATTTCTTTGGTATCGCATAAAAACACTATTCACGAAAGGAATTTGTAAACTTCATTTGAAAAATATTAATCAAAAAAGATGGATGACTCAAATTACCATTCATGTAATGGCAATTGCACTCAAATCCAATCAGAAGATCCAAATACTAAGTATATCTAAGAAATTAGATAAGAGTTGGCAGAATAAAAATAAATGCTCACTTAATTATTTTAATCTCTCTAATCAAAATAACCACAAGTTAATAAATAATATGTTAAGAGATTACCTAATACTCCTTAAAGGAATATTCAAATGCAATAATAGCCAAAATAAGTTTATGTCTATCCAACATTCACACTTGTCAAATCAGTCTCTCCAGTTAGACTTTGAAAATTTGATCATCACTTCTATTATTATAATATAAATAATTATTATTCTACTTTTATTAATTTTATTAAATGTCAATCACAGCCTCAACATGTCAATAAATTAGTCAATCGCCTCTCAATCTGAGTACTGCCAAACAGCTCTGGTCTTTCCCAAAAAGCAGTCGCTTTGGCAAATTAGAAAATCCAAATAAGTAACCGTGCCATTAATTATTAGTTGCGCAGTAGCTTTTTATGATCTCCCAGATCAAAAATAAAAGAGAGCAGCAGGTGTAGGCTATTCATCTAAGTAAAGAGTCCTTATATTCATACTAGATATGATTTCACAAAAAATGGACCAAAGACTCCTGCCCCTGATACTTACAAGATAGTTGGGGAATAAGATATGAATAAAACTAAAAATCGTGGCTATCCCTTTGGAGTGGGTAGAGATGTAATATTAAATTGTTATTTCTAGAAAATGTGGTAAACTGGAATTTTGGGTGGATTGAATCGAGTTACTCCTGGTCCAGGGAAGTATGAGAGTCAATCAACACTCAGCTAAACAAGATATACGATGCGACCAAAAAATTAATAAGATATCATGATTCTTACAAAAAATGTTCCAGGTTTCTATGTTTTAATATTGTAGGACCTGGAGCTTATAACTCTGTTTAAGGAATAGATTCAAAAGGAAGATATCCAATTTCCAAATTTTCCAATAGTTGTGCTACTCTATTTAATCCTCCCAGATCTAAGAGATTTGACAATAAATAATGTAAATTAAACAAATTCTATTAATTTAAGATACTAATAATGTTCCAGGACCTGGAAATTATAAATTAGATAATATTGGAATGTAAAAGGTAATTTTTTTATCTAAACATTAAAAGACTGGATTTTATCCAATTTCTAATTTACATTCTAGTAAGTGTAGAAGTTTTCCTCATGATATCAGGAAAACTTACTCAGTTTCCAGTATGCAAACTCCAGGACCTGGTCAGTATAGACTTCCTTCAGATTTTGGATATTATGAATCTAAATCAAAATCAATATCTAGAAGTTGATGATATAATTTAATTTTGCGCATTATTAAGTGAATTTTTAGATTAATTTTAATATTAATTGTTGTTATCACAAATTCTCATCATAGAAATTGTTGGGTCTATAAAGTTTCCTTTCAAAACTGTCCAACATATTGTTTACAATCTACAAATCATTTTGATCATTTTTATTTTACTCATTAGTTAAGTTGTTAGTACATTTAATCTGTATTCTTTTTTTGGGAATCATTGATGACTTATTCCGTGTGATATGAATAGAAGTTTCTTTTAATAATGAACTATTGGCTTTGAGAGTTTTGCTAAAATTACTCTCGGCCTGTTCAACTGCCTATGCTAATAACAATCCTTTAAATTCTGTCCTATCAAGTGGATGCTTGTGAGAAAGTGTAGATACAGATTTTGATTTTTGACTTAAATAAATATGATTTTAATACCAATTAACCAGAAAAATAGGAGTTGTTTAATTTTGATTAGGATTATTATGTTGTTCATTTTTGGTTGCTTATCCAGCATTAAAAGAGATTGAATTAAAATCCTAAAATAAAAACGAATAGTCTTACACTTCCAACTGTATATGGTCTACTTGTTTGATTGTATTATGCTGAATTAATAATTTAATTTTATAATTATTGAATAGTTTGAGATTGTTATTGATGTTCTAATTATTGCAAAGTTGATTCTATAACATCTTTAGGTTATCTACAATTAGTTTAAGCTGTGGCTACTCTTTACAAGCTTAATCTAGAGGGGAGAATACCACTTCTTTATTCCATTTCAAAATTAGTCATTCTTCTGAGAGTACTTTATTATTTAATATGTTCCATATTCTATAGTCTTAGCTCTTCTTTGATTTATTCAATTTCCAAATCTTTTTAGATTTTCTCACTTATTGCCTTAACTCCTTATTCTTCCATTTACAAAATCTTTGGGTTGATTAACAAATTAACATATTTTTAAGATTGTTAATTCAGTTTGTTCCAAAGATGATCTGGTCTACCCAGTAATGCTGTTCTTGAAAGGATTGGTTTTACAGCAATGGAATCTACCTAAACATCATTACGCTATGAACTTTAGTTTTGTAGACTTCCTCTTTCTAATTTTCGTTATTGCATTCTCATGAGATCCTCTTCTCTTGCCATATTATAGTATATTATTTTATTGCGTTGTAACTCTTATTTCTCTTTATATTCCATCTCTTGTAATTTCTTTATTCTTTTCTCGCCTTTGTCATGTTGTTCTTTTAATTATTTGAAAACCTTTGCATTTGATTTAGCTTGATGTGGATTATTCCAAATATGTGTATTATCATTATAATAGTCATGGGTTTTTTTTTAATGTTCATTCATAGGAACTGTTTGATATCTACATTAACAAAGTCAATACTCAGGTAATTTGGTTTGCAAATAATATTTATCAATCTCTTTCTTTGGATAAGCTGGATGGTTAGTTATCATTTATATTAATTAATCAAAATTCTTTTTTTTAAGAATCATAAATATTCACAACTTATTTTAATATAAGCTTATTTTCGGAATTATCTAAATAATAAGGCTCATAATTAAATTTCATTTAAGACATAATAACTAAATCTTTTTTATCTTAAGTTATTAAAGCACTTAGAACTTTTAATTTTAATATATATTTGATTATAAGTAGACTCAAGTTAATTACTAAATCAAAGACCCTTTGCAATTGATCAATAACGAGAGTCATGAAAAAATCATAGAAAAATACATAAAAAAGATAAGAAAAACATCAAATAATAGTGAGAGCAGTATGGTTATTCCTTCTATAGATAATTACCAAATATAACCAAAAGTCAGTGACCAATTTTTAATTTTGAAACATCAGTATAAATACAAATTTAAATTATCTGTAGATTTAGAATTGTCATGATACCGATATAGAATATTTTCAATTTGATTAAATCTAATGATTTAAAATAAAAAATATTTAGTTTTGCTTGACCCTAACATCTTGAAATACACACTTTACATTATAAAACTTGAGAAGTAACTTCATTTATCATGAATATTAATGTTATTATAATGCAATATTTTTCAATATTTTCTAGGTGGTTCTTTAGTAGTAACAATCTTTGGGGCTAAAACTTAAGTGACAGGTTTGACTATCTCGGTAGTTTAAATAAACTATTTATTTTAAGAAATTATTCTTTTTTTCTCAACTGATAACTATTATGATCCTTTATTGGTCTATTATTGGGGTCTTCTTTGTCCAGATTATTACTGAGAATTTGAATTGAGATGGTGACTATTTGTATTTCCAATTTTCTTATCAGAGTCAATTCCATTTGGTCGGATGCCTTATTATTATTATTGTTGTAATGGCTAAGTCATAATCATCAATTTATTTTCTGATTATATATCTTATTAGATCTTAACAAGAGATTCATCCTTAATCCATTCAAACTTATAATCCCATTCGAAACCTATCTTTTTAAAGGCGTCCTTAAATATTTACAATTTATACTTTAAAAAGACCTCTCAAATAATTATAATCTGGTTTGTCTTCAAATTTTAAATTCCTACAATAACTTAGATATTAACTCATTTCAATTGGAAATCCTTTACAAAGAGTATCTGGAGATGTTTCAAGTTTCTTTTCCATAATTTTTTCATATTTATCCTTTTGATTGTTAGCTTTCATATTTTGCCAAGGTAATTAACCTCTCAACAGATACATTAACACATAACCAAGTGATTCAAGATCATCCCTCCTTGATTACTCCAAACCTAAATGTGTATTCACAGAAGCATAACGGGCAGTTCCAGTTAAACTCTTGCCTTCTCGATAGGGAATATGACCTTCCTTTGTTAAATATCTTTTGGCTAACCCAAAATCTAGAATGTAAACCCTAGTTGCCTTTTTCCCTAAACCAATCAGAAAGTTGTCGGGTTTGATATCACGATGTAGAAATTATTTTGTATGTATGTATTCAATCCGTTAAATCATTTAATCAGCCAACATAAGCACCTATCTCATAGAGGGTATGAATTACAGTCTTGAGTGATAGTCTTTTATTATTTTTACCAAATAATTCTTCCAAACTTTAACCCAGTAAATCCATGACGATGTAATTATAATCACCGTCTTGGCCTTAAGCATATATTCTAGGAATTCCTGGCTTTGAGTTAATAATTCAAATACCTTTATCACTAGTATCAGATCCTTATAGATAATTATACAACTTTGCCTCAAAAAATATTTATGGGTGTTTCGTATCACTTCTTTCTAATTTCATGGCATATTCTTCTTTCCCTTTAGCAACTAAATAAATTTCTCCGAAGGCACCACTACCAACTCTTTTTATTAATTTATAAACCTTCCCAATTACTTAATTTGTGAGATCCTTACCAATTGGTGTGTCCATTTCTTAATTATAAATAATTAATAATCTTATAAATTATTATGAGAAACTTAGCTAAAATTCATTTCAATATATCTTTTTTCTAGTAGAACAGATCTCAATCTCTATGATACTCATTTTAATATAAATTTGTAAAAAAACATAAATAAACAACAAGGTGAACCCCTCAATATCTCTTTAAAAATTCACTTAGATTTATAGTATATTAATGCAAGAAGTAAACTCATTAAAAAAATTCGATGTCCTTTAATCATCAAATAAATTTTAGCAAAAAAAATAAGCAATCTTAAGGATCTTTTTATCCATTTTGAAACTAGTAAAAATTCTTCAGAACTTTTAATAAAATTATACTTCATACCTAGCTGATTGAATACTCGATAAAATTTATTTATCCAAAAATACAGTTCTAATTGTATCAATCATATTAGAAGGAATATCTTTCCAAATCTTAATAATATCAGAATCAGTTAGAATTTATTCCGTTTATGTGCTATTAACCTTTTATTCGATTGGAATTAATCTATCATCTTTAATCATACTTTTTTTTTTTTTTTAATCTACATCATTAACCTGTTAAACATCATTTAAATTATAGTTTTTGATAATTTTGCTTTTCATCTTAACTCTCGTACTCTCGTTAAAGTTACAACTGCTAATAGGGTTTCTTCCAATTTATAACAATATATTTTAGTTGATTGATCCAACAATACTAAATTAAACATTTTTTAAATGATTAAGCGAGCTTATGGTTTCGTTTGAAAAATTCAAATTTTGATTTTAATAATCAACATGACTACCGTAACTAATACATTATACTTAGCGGTGTTGACATTATTCAAAATGGTATTCCAAAGTATCAAAGAAAAATTCTTTCTTGAATTAATTTTTGGAGTGACCCCTATGCTCTTTAAAGAGAATTTGATCTTCTTAACTAAATTGAATATTCAACCAAGTAATATGTTATTTATTTCTATTACTCCATAAAAGATAGATTTACTTTTACATATTATTATTTTTTAAATTATTGATAATCAAAGGTATATTAATAGAGAGAGGTAAATTATTAAAAATTTCAAAATTAAGAATTGTTGAATAATTTGATGTTTCGGAATTTTAGTCATTATGTAAAATATATAGATTTTATTATTAGGATTTTGGATTATAGAGGCAATAATATCTCATGTTTCTATCAACTGTTACATTTATAGTTGAAGTGAAGTTTAGTAAATGTTATACCAATTCATTATTTTTATTTATGTATTTAATTGCATATTTATCATTTAAAGTTTAAAAAATAAATTTTAAACTAATTTATTAAATTTAAGAATTTAGTTTCGTATCAATACATTCATTATTACTTGTGTTGATTTTTTGGGATATAATAGAACTTTATTTCATTTATTATGATTCAATATCTGGTTTCTAGTCAATGAAGCAATTATTAATTGTATCCATTTATGATTAGATATCATAACTTTCATGTATTTATTATGATTCTATTTCTTAATTCGGATCATTGAATTATTCACTAATTGTATTGATTTATGTTTATGAAGTTAAACTTTCATTTATTTATTATGATTCCATATCTGGTTTTTAGTCAATGAAGCAACTATTAATTTTATCCATTAATTATTAGATATTATAAGTTTCATGTATTTATTATGATTCTATTTCTTATTTTTAATCATTGAATTAATCATTATTTTAACTTTCATTTATTTATTATGATTCTATTTCTTATTTTTAATCATTGAATTAATCATTATTTTAACTTTCATTTATTTATTATGATTCTATTTCTTATTTTTAATCAATGAATTAATCATTATTTTAACTTTCATTTATTTATTATGATTCTATTTCTTATTTTTAATCAATGAATTAATCATTATTTTAACTTTCATTTATTTATTATGATTCTATTTCTTATTTTTAATCATTGAATTAATCATTATTTTAACTTTCATTTATTTATTATGATTCTATTTCTTATTTTTAATCAATGAATTAATCATTATTTTAACTTTCATTTATTTATTATGATTCTATTACTTTTATTTAATCATTGACTTAATGATTGCTTGGATCGAATATTTGTTATAATATTTTACTTTATTAAATTTATTACGATTCCATATCTGATTTCACGTCGACGAATTATTTATAACTGTGATGATATATTGTTTATTAAATTAAATCTTTCTAATTACTTTATTTTGATTCCAAGTTACATTAGTCATTATTTTTCTAATAGATTAATTAATTTTAATAATTTATTTTCTCTGACATTTTAATCATCTCATCAATTTTTTAACTAGTGCTATTACTATTTTAAGTTTATTATTGACTTAAATTTGATAAATTTTTTAATTTGCTACTATTTTATTAAAAGTTTGATTTAGAAGTCTATAAATTCCTAATCATCTTTATTTTATCTAATTTTGTAATGAAATTATTCTATTCTCTAGCTTTTTATTCTTTTTTTGTTTGAAACATATCAGAATCATTCATTTAGGTAGATTAACATCCTTATTCAATTTATAATTTATTATTTTATCCATTTAATTGAGTTTATTCTATAGGAATTTAATCAGAATTAACAATTTCACAAGTTTATAGGTTCTTCATCATACTTGTTATGTGTATAAAATGATTTGTCAATTATATAATTTATTAATCTCCTGCAGGGGTTTCATTGCCTTAAGTAGTTTACTTATTTTTATTTGTTTTATCGCTTTAAGTAATTGAATCAGTCTTAGATTTATCTTTAATTATTCTCCCTGTATTTGTTTGATGATACTTTTCGTTTTTGGAATTTTTCTCGATTATTTGATTCTTTGATTTGAAGTTTTATGTTACTTACATCTGATTATTTTAATGTTGTTAATAATTTTTCTATGAGTTAGTTTATTGATTAGCAAGCCTTTCCTGATTTATTCTCAATAAGTCTGTAGTGATTTCAATATATTTGTTTTGTGCGGAGTTTATTTATTCATCTCTAAGTGGAGGTTTGTAAGACTCTTGGTAAATAATTTCGATCTCCTTTTATGATATGTCTTTACTATATAAATATACATTATACTTATCATGAAAATTTAGATCAGACCTTTAACTTGAATTTTGCTAAATTTAGGATAAATCTTTATTCTTTGACTTCAGTAAAGACTTATTATTAGGATAAAACTAATTGCTTGAAATAATAATATCTGAATTTTAATAGAAATGCTATTGGGCTTAATTTTATGCCTCTTAAATTTCTTCAATTTTAGTCTAAATAAAAGATAACTTTACTTTATCTATTTATTTTTATATGTTATCTTAATTGTTTTCTATTTTACTTTATTTAATTAACTCCATAATTTTTGTTTTCAATTCATGGGGATCTTGAGCTCCTAAATTAACTTAAAGCATTCTTTCTTTTAATTCATTTTCACTCATTTATAAATACTAAGTACACAATTATTTTAAATCATCTACTAAAATCCATCTTTAAGTGCCCTAATTCATTTAATTTGTATATAGGTTTGCTTATAATTTAAAATTATATAATAAACAGTTAATGGATAAATCTGTTCTATTAGAAATGCAACTTAAGGAAGCTCTAGATAGGGAAGCCAATTTAAAAAATCTAAATGAGTCCTTAATGAAAGCAATGGGAGATATATCGAATCATGACAGAGGAAAAGAAATACAATTATTAAATTAACTATATGAATAAGAAATTTCCAAATTAAAGACCACTCTTAATGAAAAGATTACTATTTTGGAATATGAAGTAAGTTTATACTAATATTTAGTATCGGAATAAATCCTTAGAATTTAGTAAATTAGAAAAAAATTATAACCAATTGATTCAAGATTATGAAGAATTAGAGAAGAAGGAGCAGTATAAATAATGATAAATTTATAATAGAAAATGCTATAAATGCTCTGACCTTTAACTTTAAATTACTTAAATTCTAAAATAAAATGAAATTTTGAAAGATGGTTTAGCAAGAGAGTTTTCAGAGGCATTAAATAATTAAAAATCAATTTTGGAATATGTAACAAATATAGATATATTCAAAGGATTCTAATTGTTTAAAATTAAAACTTAAATAACTTACATTTGAATTAGATTAGGAATTGAAAGAAAAAGAAAAGTTATAAAAAACTATCTAAGAGTTGGGCTATTCACATGAACAAGCAGTAATTCTAAAAAATAAATTAGTAAAGAAGCTTATTGTAATAAATTGCAGATCTCAATAGAGTGCATAATGAAACTATCATCCAAAATAATTAATATTAAATCTCTAGTTAAGGAAGAGAATAATTATAAGCATAAAAAATTTGTTAGTTGGAATAGGATAAAATAATTTTGGAAAAGCATTTATAAGAATAAAAGTAATCAGTAATTTTATTCAATTTTAGGGATTAGAATGCTAAATTGGAAAACTAAATTAAATAGCAGGAGCTATTATTAAAAGAGAAGGAAAATAAATTAATTGAATAAAAGAATGAATTATCAAAAAAGTTAAATAATGAAAAGAAGATAGCAGAATAATGTTAAGCTGTGGCATTGAAGTTAAAAAATGATTTCTAAAGGAAATAATCAATACTTATTGAAGAATCTTTAAAAAAAGAATAACAATTAAAATCAGTTTAAACTTAATTAACAAGATAAAAGAGCAAAAATAAATATTATGAAAATGCTCTTAGTTAAGTTAATTTATTAGAAGTTAAGAATTCAACTCCAAAATAAATTAAGCATAAAAAAAACAATTTCTCAAATGATTTTCATAATTCACATCAACCTGGACACACTAAAGTATTTTTTGTTAATTTATGTATAGAATGCTCTTAGTTAAGGCCATATAAACAAAATAAAAATATTGCCTTCCTCAATATAGAAAAGTGAAGCAGATTCTATTCATTTTAATTTAACTGATATGTTAAACTCTACAAGGAATCCAGATCAATAAAATCTTTCTTGTAGATAATCAAATGAAGATATAGGATCTCACATAGAACAATTTAATTGTGCTGCAAAATTTGTATTTATTATTATATAATATTAGGTATAAACAAGTGATGATTCATCTATTCCAATTTAATAGTTGACAGATAGATAATTATCTCCCAGAACAAGAAGTATTTTATTTAAAAATATTTTTAACTAGTTTAAACAGTTAATCCGAAAGGACCTCCTTAAAGAATTAGGCAAATTCATGCTGATTTATATAAAGAAAATATAGTTGTAAGGCCTAAAGCATGAAAATTATGAAATAATAAAATTTAATTATTTTAGGCTTAATAATTCATCTTATTTTTTTAAAGAATTATTATATTTCTTTTAAATAACCTTTTTCTAAGCCAAAGAAGTATATATTTAATCAAAATTTATTAAATCAATTAGATCATCTTAATATATGTAAAATTAACAAAGTAAGGCAATAATTGAAGTGATTATAAAGGTAAATATCCTCAGTAGTAATTTTTTTAATTCAAAAATTTTTATTGATTTTTTATAGGTGAAATTAGTTTCCTTACTAAGATTTATTCAGAATATATTATATATTAATAAAAATTGAAATTTAATGTAAATAGCAGAAGGATTACGAGGACAAAAACAAAAGTCTATCATTTTTCGTTTTCAACATTATTCTTTTTAATTTGATGGACATGGATTTAAAATTATTTATTTTTTGGATTTTTGTTCCCTAAAACTTCATTTAAAGTCTTACACACATGGGCAAAAATAAGCATTGCACAATTGACAATGATGATACATCCTTTTTGTATTTCCATCGCATTTCTAATGTAACTATCCGTCTTGATCACTCTGATAGTAAGTATCTAATTTAAACTACCGTAAATATAATATCAATTATACATCTATACATAATGGACAATTCACTGTTAATCCATTATAGATTACTAGATCAAATTATTTATGGCAAGTACAACAACTTAAGAAACCTACACTTATTTTGCACCATTGGCAGAGTAAGAATGAGTTGTCCATTAAGGTTTTTATGATTTTATTGATAATAATATTAACTATTGTATTTTGATACTTCTATTACTCTTTTTATAATAGAATTATTATTCCAGAAGTATAATCTTCATTCTTTAAATTAAAAAATTAATTATCTATTAGAGAAAAAGATTTATAATAAATTAAGTAAAAATCATGGTTTTAGTTACTTCTAATTAAACAACATGTTTGAGTAGGCATAATTATGAATTCCTTTTGACTCATTAAACAAAATGCTTTTCATAATTACAAATGCCCTATTTGTAGTTCTTTGCGATGGAAATAATTATTAATAAAAGGTTTAATTAAGATTCTAATTAATTTTTGGCTTTTTGAATTACCTTTTCGGAGAAACTGATTAAGTAGATATAACAAATTAATTAAAGGATTCTAATAATTAATATTTAATTTACAATTAAGATCAATAGAGCTAATTTTTTTTTTATTCTGACTTTAGTTTTAGGAATTTTATCCATTTAAATTATTTTTTTAAGAAAACGATTGATGTTAAGTTCTTTCTCTTACAGTTTAATTTGAGAATATAATGCTATTGGAAGTATCTTAGGAATTAATTATTGGTCTTTTTTCTATAGAATCAAGGACTTAGCTATCATTTTCAAGACTCCAATCATTTTTTATGTTATTGATTCTTAAATATTTTCTTGGACTTGTTGAATTAAATCTATTGAATTTCTAATTTTAAGTTAATGTACCAAACATTCTAATATTTCTATTTTAATAAGGAGTTTCCATAGTGTAATTTATTTGAGAAAAATTCATTTATTGAGCTTTATTTTCAATAGTAGCCAATTATGGATATTTTAATTGTTATATATAAAAAAATTATCTATTTCTTTCTAAACTTATCTTCAATAACCGTTCAACATTATCTTACTTCGATTAATAGTAAAGTATCATATTTTCTATGTTTTCTCTTAAAATCAATATATAAATACTCATTCAACAACAAAATGCCATATAATCTCCAAAAATGATCTTCATAGAATTCAAATAAAGATTTGTTTATTTTATTATTTTATTGCCAATTTGTAGGTTATTTGAATTATGGTACAATATCCTTTGCTTTATTTTCAATTCCTGAATTATTTATTTAATCAAGAATTTGGATGATATTAAATGTTATTAACTTCTATTGAATGCCAACCAAGTAATTGAATTAATTTTAGTTCTTACATTTTTCCATTAATTCTGAAAGTCGATACTAAAATCTTCCTAATAATCTAAATAAAATCTTTGTATATGTACTTTTTAGAAGATTCTTACATTTGGAAGAATTTGTATTTTTCTTAAAATTTTGGGATCAAAGAATTTATTATGTCTTCTTTTCCTTCCAATTTAGATTAAATTCCTTTAAATAATTGATCCAAATCATCAGAACTTAATTCATTTTAGTGCATTATTTAGTTTTTAAAAGAAATTAATCATTTTTTAATAATTATATAATAAATTTACCAATTATTAAATAGTCTTTCATATTTTTTAATTCATTTTAACATAAATATTATATAGTATATATTATTATTGCAAGATAAGATTATAAATGGAAATAAATATAATAATATTTTAATACATAGGATAATAATTACATATGAGAAAATTTAAATAATGAATTATTATCATTTAGAATTTAAAAAAATAGAAGTAAATTAATGAATTTGAAAATAGTTTTAAAGATGAAATTGATTTGTATATATTAAATACTTTATCAATAATAGGAATGAAAAATTTGTTATATTATAGGATTATTATTTCTTATATTATAAATGCTTTATTGAAAATAAAAAGTATTAATTCTGTAAGTATCATTTATTTCCAAAAGAAGGATACTCTGTTAAATTAATTCTAAGAAATCCATCTGAACTTTTAAATTTCTAGTAGATTTCATCAACTTAACTTTCTAAAATGAATCCATAGATAGTTTTACCTGCTTTAATTATACCAGAATTATTAATAAATAAGTAAAGGCTTTCTTATTTTTATAAATGAAGGGTTTCTCTAATTACTTAAAGAAAATGATAAAAATGATCAGATTTGCTCACTAAGTATTTTTTAATGGTTGTTTAATCTGAAAATCTTAACCTTGATCTAAGACTAATCTATAACAATATAGGACTAGTTATCATTAAGAATTACACTCTATCTGGATATTTCTCCACAAAATTCTCTGACATTTTTAAATTCTCACACAACATATAAATTAAATAAATATAGTTTTCATTATTGTTATTCTTCACCTTTTTTTACTATTTTCTCCCAATGCTAGATTGTATCATCAATATTGGCAATGCAATGTTTTAGTTTATCCTCCAAAAATTCACTTAATAATGCATAACAAGGTCTAACAATGACCTTAAGAAAACCAATTTCTGATTTGGCTAAGATATGTGGCTAAATAAAAGAAATAGAATTACAATATGTAAATCCTTCATATAAGTTTATTATGGATATCCTAATTCACCTTCTAACTTATACTAGATACTAAATTCTTGATTGACTCTTGAAGACCATTAAATAGATAAACTAGTTTTTTTTCCTGCTCCTCCAAAATCACTTGTATGCATAATATATCCACTCAAAATTTTACAATCATTAAAATCTTTAGGTCTATTTTCAAAATCTTTCAATAAAGTAAAATGTTCAGACATATCAGTACTTAAAATATTGGCAATAAGTCCTTTTCTAAAATTTCTGAATTCTTATTGATTCAGATTTACAAGTATATTACTTTGTGGATTTTTTAAAACTTAAATAGTCAATGCAGCATGATGTTATTCTAATACACTTTTATCATGATATCTAATGGCTAAATCACTCAAACTATTGATTTCAAAAACATTAGTTTTGCCAGTATGTCCAACATCATGACCAAAACTACTAATCATCAATATGAATCTATTAAAATTATCTATAATATTAGCATTAGAAGTAAAAGCTAATTCCAAACAGAAATAATAAGCAGTTTACATAACAGTTATACCATGATCATAATTATGATATGGATTATTATTGACATTATAATTGTATTCCATTTCTTTAATAAAGCTCTATAGAGTTTCAGGTGGTATTTAATAATCATCTAAATGTCCATTCTTTTTTAGTATTGCCCAAACAACTCTATGTTTTTGTATTTATGATGTTAAATCCATAATATTAAAGTCAAATGTGTCAATTAAATCATCTTAAATACCTAAAGAAAATTCATTTAGATCTAATTCTTATATTGTTAGAAATTTCGATCTTTATGGAGCTTCTGTTTTTCTCATTTTTGGTTCATTTTATATATTTTACATATCTCTTATAGATTTAGATCGTTTTAATATTAATTACTATAGTGGCATATATAAAGAAGCAACAGAATCTTTAACTTCTGGATTGTTTTCTTCTAATTTATTGACAAAATTGATTGTTTCATGTTAAATAAGTTATTTTCTAATTTTAGCTTTAATTTTGGAATCTAATTGATTTCCAGATTCCAATTATTTAAATTGTTCTTTGACCCATCCTTTTATATTTTCAGTGAAAATGACTGCAAAACCTTTATAAGTCTTTTCTTCAATTTTAAGGAATATTTCATATTATTTTTCATTATCTTTCATCATTTACCATTTATGATCTTATAAATAGTTTTCAATATTGGATACAACATTTTAATCAAATATCTTATTATATGATAATTGATTGGAATGAATAAGAAGTGAATTAAATTAGATGTTGAAATTGGATTTGATTTATTTTGGAATAGGTCTGGATAGGAATAATAAATGACCACTTTTATCAAATTCAAATATGAGTGAATCATTTGATCTTAGAAAGAATTTATAAAATGCACTCTTATCAAAACATTCTCTAATGAATCGTAAGTATTTTTCATAGAAGTGTTTAATCTCAGAATACAATCTTTAATCACTTTATTTTACTAGATTCATTTAATAGATTCTAAAGCATA
Organism: Paramecium biaurelia; assembly: GCA_000733385.1. Classification (NCBI taxonomy): domain Eukaryota; phylum Ciliophora; class Oligohymenophorea; order Peniculida; family Parameciidae; genus Paramecium; species Paramecium biaurelia. The sequence goes on from JPFL01000044.1 coordinate 264,403, forward strand.
CAGTTACTGTCTAATCTTTAAATACTATGTAAACACTTTCAGTATCCCAAACTTAAATTTCTTATTAATCTGTTTATAATCTATCATTAAATTATGATTACTTATCAATTTTATATACTTGACTGATGATATTATATATTTTTTCAATGAGTACAAACTTAGAAGCTCTGACGAATGAGATTCCAAGATCTAGGATCATATCAGCAATTGATAATGGACTGAAAAATTAAACCTTAGCATTTTAAATGGTTTGTAATAGGAACATGGATAGATTCTTGATTTCATCTATTAATTAGTATTCATTTGCAATTCTAAGTTATAAAAGTTTCGATACTTTAATATATCTTAAGATTCAAGTTATTTATTTTATTTTGAATGATAGATGAACACAACATTATTTGCATATAAACCATAAGATGACAGATAATTAATTGACATTAATTTGGAACAAAAAGTTGAATTCTTAGAGAACCTAAATATTTTATTTTCAGGGATTGTTTCTAATTCATCTTAAATAGATTAATCCATTGGTATTTATTCGATATTGTCAGTTTTAGATTGATAAAGTTCCATGTCAGAATTAGAATTAATAATGAAGAAACTAAAATTATCACAATTTAAGAGATTCTTGCTTAATTCTTTAAGTAAACTGAAAATAGTATTATAAGAGACAGTTTCATCCATTAGTAATAAATGACTCTTCATATAATTTGCAAATTAACATTTAACCTCCTTATATGCTTCACTAAGTTCACTTTCAATTTGATAATTAATATCTGAAATGAGTGATTGACCTCTTCCTAAAAGAACTGGAGAGTGAATATTTTGAGGTGAATTCTGAATGAAAAGTGTACGAATATTTTCGAAAATTTCATTGACTTTGGGATCTATAGTTTATCCATCCTTTAATTTAGAATTAAAATGAGAGATTAACTTTAATGCTTTCTCCATTTCAGCTACTGGATCTGTAAATTTAAGTTCATCATAATGAACACCCTTAATAAGATCGACATCAGTAATACTAGATCTAGTCCTTTTCATTTGTCTTTGTATTTCTTGTTTCTCTTTTGGTAACTCATTTAGATAATTTAAGAGACTATATTTGATTTCTTCTTCATCTTCATCATCTATATATAATTTAATTTGTTGTTACTTAGATCATTGAGTATATTCATCAATTTTTTCTCTTTTGTTGTAAAATTGACTTTAAGGATTTATTTCTATTTAATATCTATTTAATTGCTGTCTCCTAATTCTCTGATTATATGGAAAAATTTAACATAAGATCCCAATTATTAATTCATAATTAAAAAAATATTAGTTTTCTAACATAAATGCATTTTAATTATAACTCAATCAATCAAAGCAAATATCATTAAATGGATGATCATCAATCAATTGAATCATACCATCATTCTCAACTAAAGTATTAGTTAACATTAAAGGTTATGATCCATATAATTATTCCATCTTGTCAATTGTACTATCAGAATCTTCTCCTTTAACTTTCTTTTAACTAGAAAGTATTATCTCTTCATTATCTGATTAAATTAAATCTTCAAGAGCTCGTTTCTTAATTTTTATACTTTATTATACTTGTAAACAATCATCCTATAATTATTATTAACCCATAAAGTAATCCTTCAATTTCTACAACTTCTTATTGCCATTGAATCTAGTATTCTCATCAATGCAATATTTACCTTTCTTAAACCAATTAGTTTCTTAATTATTAATTGCATTATAATATTTTATTATTTTGATCAATCAGAATTTTGCATACCTTCTCCAACTCTTATTATTTATTCATTATCTATTAAATATGTTTCTAATTTTGTTTTTATCAATAATTATTTTACATCTTATATATTTTGATTTCTATGAGGTTTCAATTCCATTATAGCAAACTAATCTTCACCATGTTCTCCTGATTTTCTCTTTATCTTCTTCAATAGATTTCTAACTTAAACAATTATACTCACACCTTTAATCCTTCTTAAAATGAGGATGAATAAACTCATTATCCTTTTAATCACTTCTTGATTTATGAAATCCATACATGTTCATCTAATCCATATCCTAATAATTACTTATCTAACAAAAGATGCAAAATTTCTGTGCTTAAAATACATAGGTAAGACTTGATCCTAAAAAGCTATTACATTCTTCACCAAAAAACCTGAACCATCTTCATTCCATCCTACAATATCTTGTAATTGAGGATTCTTTGTATAATTAATAATATCTACTTCTAAAATATCATAAGTTTTCTATAAAAATGCTGGAATAGAAGACTAATTACGTGATTTTGACATTAATTATACGATATTTTTATTAACAATTTCTAATAATAATCTTAGAAAATCATCGAAAGTTCTTTTCTTCCTTAAGATAAATGAAAATTGATTCTCATAATCATTCTCAATTAGCTGTAAACTCCACTCTAAATTAATTAATCTTTTATTTAAAATCAAAATCAGATTATAAATAATATCTAATCAATCTTTGAATTATTTAATCCTTTCGATCCTCTTCTTAATTCCGATAAATCATTTTCTTAATGAATATCAAATCTTTGCCTCTTATCTTTATTGAATACTTTAATTATTTTTATTGTGATTACTTTCCAATCTATCCTTTAATCATTATTCTATTACACTTTGCACTCAGCTTTTCGTTCTAATATCATTCCCATAGATGTATCCATCAAGATATGACTGTCTAGATTAGATTATTAGAGTAACCTTTCAATTTTACAAGTCTTCAGATAATTCAAAGTTTAATTGTTTTTATAATTAATTTATTAAGATATCTCTAAGAATTCTAATTATCTATCTAAATTATTCTTATTAATATTAAAATTAGTTATTAAAGAAGATTATAATTTAGAGTATTGGGATTATAATGATTGGAATAAATAAGACATTATAGATATCTGTAGGATTAGAGTCAAAAATAATTCCTTATGATGCATCTATTAATATTTAGTATCTATAATTTTTCCATTTTACATCAATTAATATTATTGATTTACCAATTGTTCCTGTAAGTATTTGCACTATCTCTCAACTATTCTTTTGTCTCTCAATAATAAATCAAGAATTTATGAGAATTTCAAACAAAAAAATTAAGATTAATTAGCTCATATTATTGTTAAGAATTTATGGGATAAAGTGAAGGGAAATTCTTTAAACAAATTATTATGCAAAACAACATAAACAATAATCTAAATAAATGTTATATATCTTAAATACTACAATCTAAATTAGATCATAATTTATATCCTTATTAACTTAATTTTCTAATAAATTCAGATATTTAAAGAATCACCATTCCCAGATAACATAATAATATCTCAATTAAATATCCACCCATATATCATCAATCTAATAAAATTTACATATTCTAAAGTTGAAATAGTTACATTACTTCATTAATTTCCTTTTCTTTCGGTTTTAAACATTAATTAAATAAATGTAAATATAAGATGGAAACAATTTGATGCTTAACCTTGCCAATGGTCCTATAGACAACAGTAGAAGAGCCTGTACAAATGTATTTTGTGCCATTTTCTATGCTGGGATATTGTTGAGTATCTTTGGAATAGGCTTGTACATGAATCAAAGCGGGAATGTATCACTGATAGACAGAGGATATGATCCTGATCGTAAATAGAAACAAATATGATAAGATAGACCATGTGGAATAGAGACATTAAGAGATTATCCATTCATCTACTTCACTACTCTAAATAGTGATTTCTTATGGAAGACTGTTTGCGTTTAGGAATGTCCAAGTGTTACAGTTGCCAAACATAAGCATTTGTAGTTGAATCCTCCAACAAGTACAACTGTTCCAACAACAACACCAATAGGAACAACCCAAAATTCATAACTAAAATGTGCTGTAAATTCAGTAGTAACATCTTGTAATAGTGCCACCATATACAACAGCATTAAATGTAATATTAATATATATGTAAACAGTCGATTAAAGAGTTTGTATTCCAACAGATCCTGAATAATTTAAGATTGTTCAAGAAGCATTGAAAATGGGTTTCTTACATCAATTAATTTCTGATATTAGTGGAGCCAAGTATACTTTATTTATATTCATTGTAATTGGAACTTGCTTTACTTTAGCATTCACCTATCTATTGAAATGGTGCAGCAAAACTGTAATTTGGTTCATTATATTTATCATTGTTATTTTGTCTATCTTCTTTGGCTATTATAGTTATTTATAATATAGAGCAGCGTAATAAATAAATCTATTCAAATAGATCAATTATGACAATCAGTTTATCACCTACTGGATATTTATTATAATCAATTGTTTGGTGGTGTTTTGGATTGGGAACAATAGTTTTGACAGTTTGTTTTTACAAACGAATTAATCTAGCTATTGCTATCATAAAGTCAGCATCAGATTTTGTTACTAAAAATGTAAGTATTGTGATTGTTCCTGTATTTTCAACATTTGCCACCCTAATTTTAACTATAATATTTATTTACATAGCATTGTATTAATTATAATAATTTATTAGTTTAATATGTTCAACTGGTACACCTGGAGATAAATAATAATAATGGCCTTTTGGATAATTAAAATATACAGTTTTTTAATATTTTAGTGGATTTTATCTTTTATTTGCTACATTTTGGACATATGCATTAATTATTGGAGTTAATAGTTTTATAATAGCAGGTTCTGTATGTGTGTGGTATTGGTAATAAGGAAAGAGTGGTTAAGAACATGTATAACCATTAAATTCATCATGGAAAAGATGTTTTGTATTTCATTTTGGTTCAATTGTTTTGGGTGCATTATTATTGGGTTTAATATCAATATTTAGATCATTCTTTGAATATCTATATGTATTTATTATTCATATTATTAAAAATAGAGAAATGCTGAATATATGCGTAATACTGATGGATGTTAATTTTGTTTTAAGTGTTGTACATGTTGTATATGGTGTTTTGAAAGGTTTTTATAATATTTGAATCAGAATATCTATGTTTAAATAAATATGACTGGAGATGGTTTTTTTCATGCTGCTAAAAAAGGATTAGATATTATGTCTAATAATCCTTCAATTGTTATGTAAGTTGTTGGTTTAGGAGATTTAATTAATAATATTGCAAGAATTATGATTACATTATCAATCTCTATGTTCTTTTGTAGATCTATTACAGAATTACCTTCATTATTATTTGGAGGAATTGTTATTAATCCATATAATCCAACTTTATTATTAGCAATCATTATATTTGTTATTGCAACTGTCTTTACTAATATTTTTGGAGTAGCAATTGAAAGCATACTTCATTTATATTGTATTGATTAAGAAATAGCCAGGGCCAAATAGAGTTCAGAAGATGCTGAAATGTGTCCTGCGGTATTATTTTTAATCTATTATTATAATAGGCTTTAAGAGAATTTTTAAATGATAAGGTGTTTACATAATAATAAAAATGAAATATTAATAAAGAATTCATAATCAATAATCTTTTTTTGTATTTGTTCTTGATAATTTATTAGTATTATTATTATTCTTTTAACTTTAATTTTATTCATCTAAATCCAAGGTTGATATATAATCTTTAATTTTATTAACATTTTCATTTAAATCATTCAATAATACCCAATATGAATAAAAGCTTTCTTGATAATATTTAAATAATTTTTACTTTTATTTTCTTATTTAAATTCAATTAATTAATCATTATAAGTCTCCTATTATTTTGTCATTGTATTAACTTTGGTTTCTAATTCTGTCATTTTATCTTTAAATAATACTAAGATATACTTTAAATTTCATTTGATCTAATTGGAGATTCTAATTTTTCTATTTTTACAATCTCTTTATTTTTAGGAGAGAATGGATGATGTAAAGAAATTAATTGACTTTGAATCTACAGAATTTAAGTTTCTTAAGATCTCAATTACTCTTCAATTGGTCTCATATACATAGATATAGTATTTTCAATTATTTTTTCAATGAAACAAATAATCTGTTATGTTAGTTCATCCTTTTATAATTCTTTGTCATTATTTACAGATTTACTCTTTTACATTTTCTTGAATATGATTATATATTATTACCATTTCAACTAAGGATTCTATAATACTCTCGAATTTAAACATTTTTACAATTATTATTGTTTACTTTAACTAATAAAATATACAATTATATTCAAGATGCTTTGATATAAGAAGCAGCTTTTTAAAATAGACCTCCTATCTTCTTCTTTTCTATCTATTCATCTAAGTACTTCTACATTTTTTCTACTCTTTCATTTACATCACCAAGAACTACCCAACAAGCATTACATTTCTCTAATAAATCAATTATACTTAATTAATACCTTTAACTTATCTAACAGTATCATTTACTCTAGTATCATTTAATTCCTATTTAAGTTAATATATTTTGTCATCAAATTACGAAAGTAACTCTAAAATTTAAACAATTAACTATACTTGATTATATATCATCCGAAGTATTAAATATCTATAATGATTATTTCAATTAAGCTCTAATTTGATAATGATATAATATTACTAAGTATCCATTAATAAACTTATCATATTATCATGATTTTGTAATTTTTTTCTAAATCTATCCATTTCTTCTGTTTCTATCTATTTTCCATTTTCTATTACTTTTTCTGACACTCCTACACTCCTCATTACAGGTGTAAACTATATTTCGAAATGACATTATACTTGATTAAAACTCTTTATGACAAGTTCTTTAATCTTAGCTAAATCAGATTCCAATTGATCAATCTATTGCTTTATAGGTTCCACCAATTCATTACAAGTAATCTTAGCTACTTCTGTAAATATATTGGCTATGCTTGTCATCAACTTCTCCTTCTCAACCAATTTATCAATTATACATTCATTATTATGATGAAAGTACCCTTTTTATTATTATTATAGTGCTTTCTTGTTTAAATACTAAGATTATACATTATTTAGAGTACTTAATCAACTGCTTTCTCTACTTTCTCATCAAATTCCTTTTCACTATACTTTTTCATCTTATATATATATAGATTGAAAAAGACAAGAAAATATTTAATAGTTTTTTTCAATTGATTTAAGAACATAATAATTTTTATTGAACAAAACTCACATAATTACTTCTTGTTGAATTGAAATCATTATTTGGTTTAAATTTCAATTTGAGTTTGTCAATTGATTAATTATTGCTAATATTGTTAATTTCACTTTTATGATGAATTTTTCTTTCGAATTGTTTTTAAACATTCCTATAAGATGCCTAAATGACCTTCTGAATCTACTTTGCTTTTTTCTCTGGATTCTCTGATTTAAATGCCTATTAATACATTAAAGACAAAACAAAATTGTCTTTATGTACTCTAGGAAGTGTACTAAGAGTATCTAATACAGTCTATAAAGGAGGATTTTAAGGAACATGAAGTGAAGGTAATTACCCAAAAGATTAATGAACATTCTCAGTCTTAATCACTGGATAAGAAGATCTAGATGTTAATGAAGTAAATTCTGTGCTATTTTCATTCAAAAGATCAGTTTGTGTTTTTATTATAAATTAATTTCTAATGCAATTTTCATCTTGAGATTATTGAACTATTTAAGGTTTCTTCAATAATCTTGCTTAATATTATTGTAAAGTGTTGCTATATACTTTTGATAATACACTTTAATTCTAAGTATTAACTTCTTTGATGCTCTTTAAATCTTAATCTGTTATATTCTATAATAATTTCACTTAGGATAGCTTTTATCCTTGAGATTCAACCAATTTCTTATTAAGAATATGTTTTGCTTAAAGATTTGGTTTATTTTATTAGACATCCTAAGCAGCCTTAAAGATCTGATAATAAATAAAATTAATTTACTTCATCCTATTAATGAATTGTCTATTAAGCAGTTTCACATTTATTTTACCAATGTTTAAATATAAGATTTGAGTTCTTTTTCATATTTTCAAATATTTGATAATTACCTAAGTTATCAAAGAATTATCTTTTTCTAATTCTATAAACATGTAATTTTGGAGTAATAACTTTAGCTTATGTGAATCTAGAGATCTTTAACATAATATCAACTTCTCCAAATCCTTAATATTATCCATATGATGATAAAATTATTTGTTTTTCTCCTACTTTCTTTGATAATTCAATCTCACCATCAATAATAAAATAGATGTGAGTTGCTTTATCATCTTCCTTAAATAATATTTCACCAGCTTAATGTGTAATAATTTTACATTCTAAAATTATACCCATAAATTCTTAAGGTTCAATAAACTAAAAAAGAGGAGTTTTTGAAAAATAATTTATTTTATTATCTAATGCAGCACTCATATATGGATTGATTAATTCTAAATATGCCATTTCACTTAAGTATATTAAATGAGTCTATTCTAATGCATACACAGTTGATGATCTAGCAGTGTCCAACTTAATAGCAGCCTCTCCAAACGAACTTTTATAGCTCTTTATTTACATACTCTCCTTAAAATAATACTTTCAATATAATGTAATCTGGAAACACATTATTCAAACCATATGGATCCTAATCTGTCTTTTTAACAGGTTTTGATTGTGAATTATCATTGTATTCCAACTTATTAGATCCAACCATTTTCTCTTTTGGCTTCATTACTACTACTTTCCCTTCTAATATTATATAAAATCGTTTATTTTGATCTCCCTGTTTATAAACTGGATTCAATGGAGCTACTGATTGAAATCTAAATATATATTTTAAATTATACCTAAATTCAGAATAAATACGACCTAATAATTCAGGAGGTACCTCTTTTCTAATTTCCTTAATCTTCTTAATTTAACTTAATTATTCAATCAAAATAGATGATGTTGGTATTATCATATTGGTCAAAGTCACAATACTCTTTCTAGAATATCTACGATAATAATTATCAGGATTCACATTCTCTGTTATTGGTCTTAGTCCTAACTCATTTCTTATTGATTCTAAATCAATCAGTTTCTTTTATTTTTTTATATCTCTTTGTTATGTTTACTTCTATGCTCCTTTTAGGAATTGTTTAGATTCACTATCTGAATCAGAATCACTAGGTTGCTGTAAAAAGTCAAAATTAGTCTTTGTTTGGATACTAAATGATGATTGTATAAAAGAAGTCATTATATAAATATATTGGATTTTTTTTTAATTTAATCCTCTATAGTATATTATTCATTATTATATACTCTTTAGTTATTTAAAATATTTAGAAGGATCTAATGATTTAAAATAGTAAAAGAAACTATTAATCATATTGATTGTAATCAATTGATTAAAATAATGATAATAAGGATAAATAATTATCGTATTCTAAAAAGTATATAAACTAATATAGTATTAAATTTAAATTATATTAATTATCATTCTTTTTTCTTCTTCTTTTTTTTTCCTTTTTTTTCTTCGAAAGGATTAACTAACATAGATTGACCTACATCCATTAATTTATTATTAAAGTCTTCTTCATAAGTAGGTACCATAATCCCAGATAATAAAGAGTTTATTTAGATTGGAATTTTATGTTTTGCAAATCTATTTTTGATATCCAATACTTCCTATAAATTTAATTCATTCAATATTTTTGGACTGTTTCTCTATAATAATTAAGAAAATTTATTATGAAGAGAATTAGATCTAAGTTTAGTAGAATAAATAGATAAAGATGATGGTTATTCATCAGGTTAAGCATCTGTAGAACTTAAATTTAATAGATCTTTATATGCTCTTCTAGCATTTACCACTCTTTATACAGATGCCTTACCTTCTAAATATGAAGTATCAGTAGCTGAATCATATTATCTATTCTATGATTATATAATAACAGGCAATGGTTTTAGATTGATTACTTTAGAATCTTACTAATTTTATACTCCGAAAGATTAAGTTCTTCTTTTATCAATTTCAGAATATCTACTACCATAATATTATGAATCTATTCTACGATCAATTTCCTTTTCTATTCTAGCTTTATTTTTAGACCAAACATTCATAGAATTTACAATCTCTTCATCCATTTTTTTCTCTGCTGCTTCCTTTTATCTGAATTATATCCATTTATTTTATAGATTCAATTCTATTTCTTAATTTGATGGTTAATATTATTAATAATTTTATCTATTTTCAAATTATTTATTTAAATCTTTAAATTCTAAATTAACATCATCTTTTTAAAATACTTTAATCTTAGGTACCATATTTATTAATATTTTCTTTTTCTCTTCATCATCATCATTCCCTAATAAATCTCCATCTATTACAATCTCACCTTCTGTTTATTCCTAACTCTATTATAAATTATCATCTTATTCTTTTTAAGGTAAAGAAACAACTTTAGGAAATGTATTCTTCACTTGAATTTAAGGTATAATATTATTCAATTGATTAAATTATCTTCTTTTATATAATTTTAATCTAAACATCTAATAACTACATATACCTTAATTATGGTGGATCAAAATTTTAATGCATAGTTCTTTTCTTCTCCTTATAATCCTTTAATTGATCATCAATTTATTTACTAGGTAAAGGTAATGATTAATCTTAAATAATAAATCTTGTATCATCACTTGAAATTGTCTTACCTGTTTCCTTCTCTTGTGTCTTCATGACTTCTCTGTTATTCTATACAAAAAAACCATAAACTTTATCAAGAAATATCAATTAAGAATCTCTTCCTTTTGCAATTGCTGCTTCTCTTAATAAATTTACAATATTTTAGTAAAAATTATAACGAGTAGGCATTGTTGGAATTATTCTACCTTATTTTAAGGATGTTTAGATCTAAAAGAATAATATATATTTTTGATTACTTCTTTATTGAAATTTTAAATAGATTTGATTATTGTGATAAACTTTTTATTATCCTCAAAATGAACACTTTTGAGTTCTTCAGTATCAAATAACTAGTAATTAAATTTAGTATGCCATAATCTTGTACTATTATAGAATTGAAGCTTATCAGCATCACTAATACTATGAAGTACATGGGACTTTTCGAAAACTGATTAATTCATTATATTTATATATTTTTATTTTATTTTCTTAACTGATATTTTAAAAATGAACTCCAAACAATAACATATGACAACATGTCCAGCAATTTTAAAAGGAGATGATCTTCCTGATGATACTCCACTTAAAGTTTAGAATTCTAATATACCTAAACCTATATATTCAAAGAAATTGATGCCTTAAATGAATAATGAAATTCTTTATGAAAGACTCAATTAAGAAGCTGAAATATTTAAACAAAACAATTAAATGTTAAAGGAATATTATGAATAAGAAGAATTACGACCTTGTTCATTTACTCCCTAAACGCTGAATGACGGTTAGGAAAAGAGATCACTCTATTAATTTTTATTTGATCAATAGAATCATGTTATGAAAGTAGAATAGAAATTAGAATAGATTAAATAAAATGAATTAGAACGTGATTTATAACATCCATATCATCCAAAAACTAATGAATTCAACTTTTCAAAAAGAGATGAAACTATTCCTACATATGAAAGATTATACAATTTAAATTAAAAGAAACCATCTGAACCATTAATGTAATAATCAGAATCTACAGTGGATTATAAACCATTAATTTAATAGAAATCTTAAAATATAATTCGTAATTAAAAAGTAGAAGATATTCTTTATTAAGATGCATAAAGAAGATTATAAAAATAGAAAGAAGTATAAGAACAGAAAAATACAACTAAAATAGTAACTGTAAATGTTAAATTTACATCAAATAATAGTGAAAAGATAGTTGCATAAAAATTCATTAGAGAATTTGAAATTGTTATAGATTGGATTTTTGATTAAACAGGATAAGATAGACCATCAAATGTATCATTTTCAATTGATTATTTGAAATTAGGAGAAATATTATAACGTTTAGGATTTTTAAATTAATTGTAATTAAAAGATAATAATGAAAAAGCTGTTGAATATGAGAATTTACGTTTGTCTGAAGAAAGAGCATTATTATGTGAAATTTGGACTGTTTTAAGAGGAGATGAATTAGGAGGAATTAGTAAAAGAAATTTATGTTTATTTTTGTTAACTTTAATTGGAATTACAGATTTTAAAATTAAAGAATTACCTTCTGCTTAAAATGAAGAAATTCCAAATTATTAAAAATCTATTTAACCATAATAACATAAAATTGTAACTGCACATTAACCAAATGATAAACCAAAATTAGGTACTATTGATAAAGATGGCAATATTATTTTCACATTAGAGGAAACAAAAAAGATTTAAAAATAATTTGATATTTTATATAGAAATAAATTAGGTTGTGAAGAATTAAAAAAATCTAATTGGAAAGATGAAAATCCTTATAAACCATAAATATTACCTTAATCAAAATAATTAGCTAATTAATTTAGAGAAAAAGTATTAGAATAGACAGCTAATCTAATTGATAATCAGTTAATTAAAGTTAATATTCCTGAAAATGGATAAATAACACATGCAGATTTATTAGTATTATAGAAGAAAGCTGTAGAATATCATAAAGAATAAAAGAAATAAGAAATATTATAATAATAATTAGATAAATGTCCATTCAAACCATAATTAATGAATAATAATACCTATAATAGCTAAAATATTGATGAAAGTAAAAGTTAATAAAAGAAATCAGAAAAATATTTATAATTGTATTCATTGGCTAAACCTACAACATAAAAAAGGGACAGAACAAAAGAGGAAATAGAATATGAAAAATAATAAGAAGAATGCACTTTCTAACCTGATCTAATTAATAAAGGAAGTTAATAGAAATAAGAGAATCATTTTGTAAATAAAGATATAGATAAAACAGTATAGAGAATGAGATAAGCTAGATAAAAGAGAGAAGAAGTCTAAGGTATGTTGGAAAGAGGATATAAAAGTAATAAACCTATTTAATAATAACAATAATCAAACTAATAAACCAAAGTAAGTAGAAGTTAATCTTAGAATTAATTGAAATAAATATCATAATCATCAAGATAGAAAAGTCTATAATCACAAGAATCTTAATAAATGAATACTTATTAATCATAGAATTTTCATATGGATGAATCATAACCTAAAGAAGAATAAAGTATTGTTAGATCTGGCAGTTGTAATACAATTATTTTAATTATTATTTAGAATAAGATGAAAGGATTCCTTTATTATTTGTTGATGTGAATCTAGGACCAAATAAAACTGAGAGAATTGTTGTTTATGAAGGTGATTAATCTTGTGATTTGGCTGCTCGATTTGCTTAAGAACACAGTTTGGATGAGTTTATGCAAGATAAATTAAAAGAGTTACTAGATTATCAAATAAGTGGATTACTTACTAAAATAGATGAAGAAGAAGGAGCTTTAAGTGATAATGATTAATGACATATATATATATACTAAAAATATCATTATTATTATTATCGAAGTGATAATTTGCTAGATTCTTATGATCTTTTCTCTAATTCTCCCTCTTTTTGCAATTACCATTATATATATCGTTCATCATTTTTCAAATTTTCAATTCCTTATTTTGTCCACTAAGGGACTAAATTATGATAAATATTTGGCTAATAATGAGAATGTGTCATGTCATATTTCTCCTAATTTTCAAGTCTTTCCAAATCTCTAAAATCTAAAAAAATGATTACCTAAGACTTAAAAAGAAGAATATTAAAATGATGGGAAACAATAAATAGATAGAGATGAGTATTCTTTGATCATAGATATTTCCAAAATATAATGTGAATGGTTCACTAGCTATACTCTGTACTTCCATTTATTGTTATTTAAATTAATAATCACATAAATTATTGTCATTTTATTTTCATTAAAAATTTATTTAAATATAGAAATGACATATGATATTCATTAGAGAAATAAGTATGATTATTCTAGACATACTCATTTTCATTCCTTCATCAATTCAATTGTATACTTATAATTAAATATATCATCATCATTTCAATATATCTAAAATATTATATAAATTAATAATAAGTTAGACTATATCTAATTGATCCTCCAATTATATATAATTATTATTCAAATTTCTCAAAACTTTTAGTTTATGTTCCATAAAATAATGAGAATTTATAGATATTAGATCTTCCAATCTCTATAACAGCTTTAATTTCCTTTATAAATACAATATTTTGGATATTCAATAAACATTGATAAATCCAAATTTGGTTTCTATAAGAAATGTATAAGTTATACATATGCCCAGATCATAGCAGAAACAATATAATCATTCTACTATTCTAATTATTATGATATAATTATTCTTCTTCTTTTATGATGTATAAAATTTTTGAACTATTTGCCACTTTTAATTTTCCATTTCAATGCAAATTTTGATTGATTTATCAAGAGATTGAATCTTCAATATATTTATAAACTACTCTAAAGTTTCATTATAACTTTGTTTTGGAGAGGGGGAATATGAAATTATTAAATTATATTATAATTATTAATATAATGAATCATAGGGCAATTAGACCATCAAGTGCTTAACAAAATATATCTCATGTAAGTGATAAGAATGTATCGTTTCATAAGAAGTACTATGATTGATTAATTATTAGTCCTTACAAGTAGCCAAATGTACAGAACGTTTCATAATACAGAGTAAAGGAGAGTGAAAAATTATTTGAAGAGAGTCTTTAATTAAAATTGTTAATGAATTAATTGAAAGATGAGAATATTAAGTTAAGAACAAGAAACACAAATTTAGAAGTAATATTCAATCATTATTTAGAAAGACTTATAAAAATGTTAAAAAATAATAGAAGAAGTAGAAACTACTGGGAATATGAAACGATTTTATGCTAAACCAAGCACAGATAATTAAATGATTCTGAGTTTCAAAGGTTAAATTAAAGAATTGCGATATAACCTTGATTAAAGAGAATAGGAAATGTTAGCACTAAAAAAGTCTGCAAAATATACTAAACTAACAGAAATGGAAATTGAACGTAAAATGCTATAAGATGAGACAATTCGATTAAAATAAGTTATTGATGAATTAGTTCAATAAAATTTATATGCTTAATAAAAAGAGCATGATTAATAAAAATTATAGGATATGATTTCATAACGTGATAATCTTATTAAATAAATGTAATAAGATATAGAATCATTTGAAACAGATAATAAAAATCTTTAATCATAATTATAATAATTAATATCAGCCTATCAAGATCTTGATAGAGAATACTCTAAATTAGATTAAACTATGTAAAATAAATTAAAATCCAAAGATAAATAATTAATTGAATTTAAAACTTAACTTACAAGATTAAAAGAATAATATGAAAAAGAAAAGAAATTGCTACATTAACCTAAATTTAGTCCTACTCTCAAAACACATAATAAAGTAGCAAAACGTATTTAAAGTGCTAAACCTCCTGAATAGATTACAAAACCAATTCAATTAGATGAAGTGACTCATATTATATAAGAGATGAAATATAAATTAATTGCTTTGTCACTACATTCAAAATAAATAGATACTTTATTATTCAATTAATCAACCTAATAAACTACAATTGGATAATTAACTGATAAATTAATAAATGATCCATTTTTCTTAAATAGAACTGATGCTAATAACTTTGCTAGATTTTTAATAGAATCTCCTTAATAAAAGTATCCCTATACTCCAAATCTATCAATTGCATAAGATAATGGATTGATAAGAGCAATGTTTTTTAAAGCCATTGGATTTTGGGCTTGTTATGATTAAGTTGAAAAGAGAGTGTTAGAATCATGTTTAGCTAAACTATTTAAAGGATCTCTCACTTAAATAGAAAAGGTTATGTATAGAAATGTGTATACAAAAAAGGATTTTATTAATTAAATTCAAAAAATACTATAAAAAAAGTAAATTAGAGAATTGGAAATCACTTATTTAATTTCAAAAGTATATTATATATTTATCATTAGATAATATTGTAATCAAAAAATCTTAATACTTTAAAAGGAGAAGCACTTGTAAATTATTTAAGAGAATTAGATAAACTAGAAAATGAAGAGGATGTAAGAGCAGAAGAATTATAATAATATTATGATAGTTTAGGGTAATTATATTTTTAAATTAATTAAATTAGATAAGATAAAGGTTTCTTTTTTTATAAATAATTAAGAAGTAAATAAGAATAAATGATAGCATTATTGGAGACTAAAGAGGATAAGATAGAGGAAGTAGAGATTAATTAAATTAATGATGGAACTCCATAGAAGTCAGTTTAACAATATATAATAAAAGGAGGATTAGTAAGAAGTCATTCTGATCCAGATCCATTATAATTAGTATAAATTTAAAAGGATGAAGAAGAAGATGAAGAAGAGAATTATGAATAATAGATGTAATAAGATTACTTAAATAAATAAAAATATGAAAAAGATCAATATCCATTTAATTTTGATGAATAAGAGGGTGAATATGAAAATAATGAAGAAGAGAATGATGATTATTAACCTGATTTAAATAATGCTTAGATTGAAGAATAAGATTAATATTAGGAAGAGGATGATGATTATAATATAAATGTTGATGGAGTTTTTGAAGAAGACAATGATGATGAAAATGATTAATGGGAGAAAGTAGAAAATAAAGGTAATTTTCCAGTTCGATAAGAGTATATTTATTACATTTATAAATAGTCGATAAATTCCAAATAGTAGACCAACATCAAGTTATGTAAATAAGGTTAATAGAAGCAATAGTGATATAAAGGCTAGTTTAGCTTCAGAATTACATCCTACTAAAGAAATTAATGAAGAAGGTATATTATTTATTAATAATATATTTAGAATATATGGAGGAATAATTTGAAGAAGAAAATTGATATATAAATTTTATATAAATTAAAATATGAAACGAACAAAGGAAACAATTTTTAGAGAGCATCCTGATTGGCAATAAAGATAAGGTATTAGTGGTCTAAAAGAATTTGATGGAGAAGATTTATGTAATTAATTATTAATATTGTAAAGAATTTGATTCTCGTAATAAATTCAACAAGGATTAATAAAAATAATGGATATTTGAGTAAATTGAAGAGAAGAGAAGAAAATAAGAATAAGAAAAAGCAGAGGAAATGGCATATGCTTAATAAACATTAGAAATTAATAGATTCAGAGGAATGTTATAAGATAACTTTGCATCTAGAAAAACTGATATGGGTGTTGCCACCAAATAAACAAATCTATAATTAGTAATCATTTAAAAGATTTAATATTAGGCTAAAGAGAAAAAAGATAAAGAAGAAAGAGAAAAATAAGAAAAATTAGCTGCTGAACGTGCTGAAAGAGATTTATTATTTGAACGTGGTCGTAAATAACCATATAAAGGATGATCATCATTTTAATATGTTTCATCTTTTCATAGCATCATTAGTTATAATAATTAATATAAATTAAATTTATATGTTTATTATTTTATAATATTTAAATATATTTGATTCTCTTAAACTAAGAGTTCATTGTTTGAATATCTATTATTTAAATACCAATTATTATTTAATTCTGAAAGACAATTTAAGTTATTTTTCAAAATTAAATTTTAAAGTAAATTATATTTAGTTAAGCAATATTATAAAATATGGCTTTTGAAAAGTAGGAATATTGACCTGAAGAAATTGCTTTATTTTTATTGTAATAGAATTTTGGATTAAAAATCAATTTTAAGATAATAAAAAAAATTAATTTTTTTTTAATATTAAAATGAATTAAAATAATACTAGATTATATGGAATTTTGGTAGATATTTCAGGATCAATGAAATAATGCTATTAATAAATCTAAAATGGTTTCGTTTAAGAAAATTAGATATAATAGTCTGATAAAACTCGATTATATTCTTTTTGGGAAATAATTTAAGCAGCCTTCTAAAGGAATCATTTAAAAAATGATAATATTTTTTTATCAGCTTTTGGATGCCACCATGAAGTTGATGTCATTGATTTGGTACCTTTCTTGAGATCAGTAATAAAAATCTTAAAGTTAATATCTTAAATAAGAGGGGTTTAAAATTAAAACCAAAATAATTAAACAGATTATTGGCAGCTTTTATACTAATTTGTAAGTAATAATGGTGCAATTAATTTATCAAAATTTTACACTCTTGAAAAATTAAAGACAGATATATCTAATTTCAAAGCATAATTATTATACCATTAATTTAAAGACAATAAAAAATATTTAGAAACATTTATAGAGCAATTGCCTAAATAAGTGAAAAAGAAAAAAAAAACATATGCATTCTAAGCAATTTTGGGATAATCGTTCAAGAATAATGGTTACTTCTCAAATCCTATTGCTGAAATAATTCAAAAATAAATTAGGAATTAATTAGAAAATTTAGATAAATATATTGAATTTGATTAAATTTTTGAGAAAATTCGTTTATGTTTGGTTTCTACATTATAAGAAGTTGAAAAGTTAAAGAGTTAAAATAATAAATTACTTGAGGAGGAGTTAAAAAAAATTATAGAAGAATTGAGAAATACTTCAATTCCAAAGAATCTAAAATAATTAGAAAAAATATTGAGTTAAATAACTTACATTTAAGACGATATTATAAGTTTTTTACATAATTACAGTTTTATTCCTTAAGATTTGATTAAAGAATAGACTAACCTATAGAAATTCTAGATTAGCTCTATTGAAGATCTAAAAATATAGATGCAAATTGGGTAAGATCGATCAGAATTTTTGATGAAAAAGGATGATTTAGATCTATTTAAGTAATTTGGGTCTATCTCTTATGGAGGTACTCCTTTGATCAAATGTTTGAAGTTGACTTTAAATTCTGAATTTAAAAAGAATCAAAATAAATTCTTATTTATTGTATCTGATGGAGATTCAACAGATGGTAATCCAATAGAATATGCAAATAAATTAAAGGAATAAGGATTTACTATATTTTGTTATTATATTACATCATGTAAAAAGATTGAACAAAATCAATTGTATTCAAAAATGGATTATGTTAAGGGAGATGGAGCAAAAACAATGTTTGAAATGAGTTCTGAATATTCAAATTTTGAGTTTCCTTTAAGATAAATAGAAACATATACAAATTTTAAATTATCTGATGAAGGAAAAAGCAGATTATTTTTATAAAGTAATGATCCACAATAATTGAAACAATTTTTTGACTATTTCATTTAAATCTCAAAAAATTTTGATAATTTGATTGAATTAATTGGAAGAATAACTATAGAAAAATATATAAATTCTAGTAAAAAATTTGAACCATAAGAATAAACTGGAGGAACATGTTATGCAAATTCTATTGCTGCTGCTTATTCAATAATGATGTCAAAGATATATAAAAGAGAAGGAGGATACCCAGGCTTTTTTAAGATACGTGATTTATTAATATAATAGTATGGAACCAATGGGGCAAAAACTTTTAAAGTTATTCAAAATACTTGTTCAGACTTTAGATTATAATGTCGTAGATTAGAATCTATTCATCAAATAAAATCAGCTTTACATAAGAGGAGACCAATTATTGCAAGATTTGCTTTGAACCGTGATTAATGGAATTCCGATAGAGAAGATCATATAGGATTTAAATCATTTTTTTAGAGAAACCCATTAGGAATTTTGAATATATTGCCTCAATCAGATAATAATGTAATTGGACATTCAGTTGTTTTGTACTCATATACTCCAGATTCTTACTTATTTATTAATTCTTGGGGAACTGGTTTTGGAGATAAAGGTTATTTTAGGGTTAAAGATTTGGATGTCTTAGGTGAAATGGAATTTATGGAGGTTTTTTGGAACTCATCTGATTTAACCGAATCAGAGAAATAAGCATTTAAAGAGGATAGTGGTTAACAAATAACTAAGTTTTATTAGCAGTACTTAAGAGAAATTGGGGATATAAAATATACTTGTCCTTAATGTTCTTAATAATCATCTATAAATTAATATAAAGGTGATTATTATTAACCAATATGTCCTAGATGTAATTAAGAATTTCAGCCAGGATCACTTGGCTAATTATTTGAAGACTATTTAAGTGGTAAGAATATTTGATTGAGATTTGATAATTACTATAATAAATATTATATATAAATATCAATGCTTACGCTTTTTTTATGGACATTTATCTGCAACACCAATTTTAACCATTTTAATATTAGATAATTAGACTAGATAGGTACCATCTGGTTAAGGATCAAAAGAATAGATATTAAAGTCTGCAGAGGCTGGATAATAATTTTCTTTATTGAATTCTAATCTCATTTCATTTTATATTTAACTATATTTTATAATGAAAAAATACCTTTTTAACACTTAATACTTGATAACAAAGAGACCATTTTTGTCACTCTTCGTTTCAGTTTTTAAATCATTATATGTAATACCATTCCATTATTTAAGTTTAATATTGACACCTTCTAATCCTCTCCAATCTAATCTATTATTACAATCAAATTCTGCCATCACTACACCACTAATTGAAGAATATTGATAATATTTATTAAGTTATCCTTTAAATTCTGGTGTTATTTCAGCTTAAGTGGATACTTTAACAGTTTAATTATCAGGAGTAATATCAAATCTATGAGATGTTTATTTAAATTTTGCTGTTTCTTAAGTAATCACTAAACATTACACTTTAGAATTAGAATTCATTAACATATCCCATTTTAGTTTATAAGTACCTTAATTATCTGTATTAGTTCTAATATCAATCTATCTATTGTCTTATCCAACACCATCACATTACATAGATACTGGTACATTAGAAGGAGCTAATCCACCTTCAGAAGTAACTTAACCATCTACTTCAAATTGTAGATAATCATCATAAAATTATTTTGGAAACATCAATTCAGATTTATTATCATTTGTTTAAAATGGTAATGTAACTTTATGTACTTTTCCACAAGCATCTGAAAATGATTAAGTTAATTAATATTTGACATCAAATTACAATTAATCATCTAACAATTACCATTTACCATCAGATCCAGTCTTAGCTTCATATTCTTTGGTAATTGGATCTGAAATCAATTTAATTTATACTCCTGATTTTCCTATACCTTTTGGATCAATAATTTCTCCTCCAACTGTTAATTTAGTATTAGTGGGAGTCAATTCTTATTTTACTTTTATAGGAGGCACTTAAATTTAAGTTCCACTACATTAAAATGAGATTTTATCTGTTTTAGTATCTTTATATTTCTCAGCTGAAATATCTAAAATAAACGACCCATCAATGTTTTTATAACAAGATATTTATAGATTAAATTTACCATTTGCATCAGTTTTTCCAGTTATGTTATTTTTTTCTGTTCCTTTAACAATAGGTTATAATGATTCTACTGTTAATGTAGAAACAGGAGATGCCTTTCCTTAGGGATCAGTTAATGTAGATGAGATTGTGGCCTATAAGATTATTCTATCTAATGCAGCATCGTGAGTTATTATTTAATCTTTATTTGTTGTTATTGAAATATTAGGTGATTTATAGAGATTGAATTCTGGATGAATGATTTGGATAACTGCACTATAAGTTTAATCTTAGATAGCACTAAAAGTTAACGAATATTTTCCATTTGAATCAGATTTAGTTTTAAGATTAGAAGTTAATGGATCTGGTGGATTTAAAAGTATTTCTATATCTGCATTTTATATATTCTTAGTAATTCCATTTTTATCTGTTAATATACCAGAGATTGTTATTTGTACTGTTTTAGTAGATATCTATATTAATTTAAGTTTGACATCTTTTTCTCCACAAGTAAAGATTTAAAGAGGTATAGGTGATTTAGGAAAAGCATCTGATTACATATCCATTTTTAATGTTGTAGACACTTAATTATAACATTAAAATGGAATTTAAAAATCCCCTTTGTTTGCTTATGCAAATTTATTGTATAATTAATTATTCTACATTTCTGGAATTGAACTTAAGATTTCAACTTTTGCATTATCTATTGCTTTATTATTCGAATCAATTAAAGATCCACTTATTGTACAATCAATTATCATTCGTTTTAAAGAAATAGATAAATTAATAGATTACTTCTCTTCTTTGCCAATTAACTATATGTTACTATTAGCAATTTAAAATTTTGGTTAAGCATCAACAGTAATTGTTGCATCATAATTAATACCTCTTAAAAGCTCAAATGAAAATGTGAATGTTCCATCATTTAAACTTTTAATTTTTAATTATTAATTAGTAAGTGGATCTTATTATTTTAAATTAAGACTTATTTATAATTCTGGTAATTTATCTTCAATTTTAATTTCATCTATCAATTTACCATTTATTGTAAATGATGTTGATAAGAATTTACTTTTTATAATGTATCCATTAACTTCAAAAGTAGGAGGAATCAATTCAACTTTGAATCCATTATCTTATATCACATCCTTTGGTTTTATTAAACATACAATTTTATCATCATGTTTTGCTAATATTTGAAATTAGATATCCAAATTTCCATTTTTATCTGTTGTAAAATCTTTATTAATTGGACCTTTTGAATCTTTAAATCCTTAACAACTTAAATTCATAGTCACTGGTTATGACAATGTACCTTTCTCTAATTCTATTTTCCCTTTAATCTTAGCATCTACCAAATCAATATAATTAATATCCTATATAGATACTTTTTGATTATCACTTTATATTGAGAATTTCTATTCAAATTTCTAATTTTATTTATTAATATCTTAATATTAAACAATAGCTTTGTATTCTGTATTAGGATATATCTTAGGAACTGTTACTATCCAAGTACCATCACTTTAAGTTTTTGTTGTTTCTGTTACACTTTCTGGTTCTGTTGTGATAGTAAGTGGTAAATTACCAACTGGTTTCCCATGAGGATCTATTACCTTTCCAGCTAGAATACCTTTAATTTCAATTTTCTATAAATTCAATGTTATAGGATTTAATTCAATTTATGTTTAATCACATTTAAATTTAGAACTCTTAACTTTTTATTCTTCATATTAAGGTACATCTATTTATAAGGTAACAATATATTCAAAATCTTTGTAACATTCAAAATTAATAAAAAATGATCCTGTTTAATCATCATGAATTGCTATATTATAATATTTAGAATCCTTCATTAAAGGTTCTGATGAAATCATTTTAATTGTAGCATTTGTTATAGGTTTCTTATCATTAGTGAATAAAGTAGAATGTAATTTTGTTAATATTGTTATTCTATCCAATTCTAAGTTTTCAGTCAAAGTAACAGATTATAGACATTTCTCTTCTATTATTTTATCCTCTGTTTTAAACTTAGGATTTGAAGCTTAAATTTAAAATTTTAATGTTTATGCTTGAACTGCTTTAAAGTTAAATAAGTATGAACCATCTTTTCCAGTTTTAGTACTTAATTTTGATTGTGATTATGTATTTTGATAATGTCTTTTATAGAATAAATATTATTCCAATAAATGTTTACTTTGAACGTATATATCTTATGGTGTAATTATTAATATTACATCTGTGTTCTCTAATGCAGAAATTGTTTTTGTTTTATCACTTACTATCCCTTTTATTGTAATATCTACAGAATTATAAGTAACTGGTATATTAGTACTTGATGACCAAGTAGGTGCTTTTACTTCAACATTAATCTTTATAGGTTAAACACTTGAAACATTATTTGTTTAATCAGATTATCCTTATGACCCTGACGATTTAACTGATGCATTACTAACTACACATTATAATGGTTTATCTGATCCTGCTATGGTTTCTAATTCAGCAGAATATGATCCATCTTCTTTAGTAGTTGTCTCCACCTTTATTGGATTTCCATCTCTACCTTTAGAATCACATGTAATCACTAATGGTATTGGAACTGCTGCTTTTCCATCAGATGGTGTTATTTTACCAGTTAACTTTACTTTAACAAATCTTTAGTATCCAATTACTGGAAAGGTATAAGTTTATTATTTATCCGTTGTAGTTGTAAAAGTAGAAGAAACCTAAGTCTTTTACTTATTATCATTCATGTATTCAATTGTAAATTTATAATTAGTCTAAGGAATAACAACTAGATTATCAATCTACCAATCACCATTTGCATTAGTAATTAGATTAGGATTAGCTATTGTTAGACTAGGATCAGATTTAAATGATAGTTATAATCCTTTCATGGGTTTTTAATCAACATCAAGCACTTAACCTTTAATAGTTAGAAGAGAGATTGATTTGGATAAAGTTATTTAAGTTATAATTAAGTCTTAATTTTTGCATTCTAATTCAGGTGTTTTGTAATTAACTGGTACAAATTATTAAACTTAAAATACAAATGTGGCTGTAAATTTCTAATCTTCATAACATGCAAACTTATATTCAAATGTACCACTATTTAATATATAATATTGATTACTCTGATTTTCCAATTATCTCTTTATTATAGAATGATTTGTCATTCAGTTAAGGATTACTTTCAATTATTTTAATATTAGCATTTTAAATAGGCTTTCCATTTGGATCAACTAATTAATCTTTAATTATTATTTCATTAACCTTTCTATCAAGTACAATATCAAATTTCAATTAAAAAGGTTATTTAGAAGGAATGTTGATTTGTTTTGGTGGAATGATTTGATCAATGAATCCTTTGGCTTTAACAGTTGCTTTAACTTATAAATTTTGATTAGGTGGCACAAATATTTGTACATTAAATTTTCCTTAAGCATCAGTTAAGACTTTAACTGGTTAAATGTTATCAATAATAGTAATCACAATTTCAGCTCCATAAACAAATTAAAGTATTTTTGAAGAATCTGTAATACATCCTGATATCTAACAAATAATTTAAGATAAATTATACTTATAAATCACCAGATGCATCTTATAAGTTAATTATTCCTAAATCTCTAGTAAATTAATCTTTTTTAATATTTAGATCAAATTCTTAATCAAATTCTGAACTATAACTTAGATATTTATCTTTTGTCACTACTTCTTTTAAATGCAATTTAGGTGTTGCTTTTAGATTATAAGTAATCGCTATTTTCCCATCAAGTCCACTAATAATATTATTTTCTATTAATTATTAATTTGAGCCAAAATTAGTTCCTGTTACTTATATTTTAGCTCCTTATAATGGTTTTTAATTTTAATCTTAGATTATGGCAGTCAAAAGATATTAAAATTGTCCTGGTAAGAGATCAATATTAACTGATAATTCATATTTTTATTCTCTAATATAATAAAGAATTCTAATACGGCCATAAAATGAATTATTAAGAATTTCTATCTAATTGTTAAGTGTTCCAATATTCAAATTTAGATGCTGTATATAAAATGGTGAATGAACCTCCTGTGGTAGGTAATAAAAAGCGGACATTTTCTTCTCCTTTTTCATTAGTTAAAGCTATAAAGTTAACTTCTTTTGTCTATTTTACTACATCTAAATAAATAGCAGTGAATCTAATAAATACTCCAGGTAATGGTTTTGAATTCGATAGCGTTTTTATCTTTAATTAGAATTAATATTTACAAAGATCAATCCACGCTGAAATTCATCTTTAACATATACATCAGATTAAGTAAATTATATTCTTCCATTAAAAACTATAATTCCAGATTGATCAGAAACTCCATTAATTTAAGTAGATGCCTAAATATCATTAAAAGTTGTAGATGCAACAGCAATTATTTAATATGAATTTTATTTTACAAATTTTCCAGTTATTGTAATTGTACCACTACTGTCTGTCATCAGATTCTTCTCTCCTATATTTGAATTGCCATTCCTAAATTTTATATAACCAAATACTTCACATTAATAATCACACCTGAAAGTGCATATGCTGAAAAATCTATTACTTTTATCACTATTTTATAATTCACTTCTTCAAGTTCCACTATTTAATACTCTGTATGTTTGCCCAGACAACTACAACCCAAAACAACCAATAAAAACAAAAATTTTAACATATTTTGAATTTAACAATATAAATTAATTATAAACTCTTAGCTACTCTATGTAAATAAACATTCTCTATATTTTCTCTTTACTATTCCATTATATATACTTTATCAGAAACCATAAGAATATTATAACAACTAATTTATCAAAAATAATTTAATTCACATTGGGATTATCAGTTCATATTAATTACAATTATTCCTAAACACAAAATGTTTTATTAGAGATAAACATAGAGACATACATATGTAGAACATCTATCCGTTCATTCTGCATCAAGTTATGGTAGACCACAAATCAATAATGGAAATAAGATTTTGTTACCTGCATCAGCACTTCAATAATTAATTTTTATTAAACAAAATGGACCAATGATCTTTAAAATATCATCAACATAATCATAAAAATTCACATATGTTGGAGTACTGGAATTTGTTGCAGAAGAAGGCTCTTGTATTATACCAGATTGGTTATTTGAAAATATGAACTTTTTTGATAAATGTTGGGTAATTGTCAGCCTTGAATAAAGTTTACCACTTGTATATTTACTTGTATTTATATTTCTAGGGAAAATTAATTAAAATATAACCTCATGAGACAGCATTTATTGATCTACCTGATCCTAGAGCTATTCTTGAGAATTAATTAAGAAATTATATCTGTCTTACTTAAGGTGAAACTATCACTATAACATTTAATAAGATTAAATACATGATTGATATAGTATCAGTTACTCCATAAACAGATAAACTTGCTGTATGTATAAATGAAGCAGATGTTGAAATAGATTTTTTATAACCATTAGTATTAAAATATTCTAAAAATAGGATTATACTGAAGCACCTCCATAACAATTAGTTAAAAACAATTCCTCTCTAGGAATGGAATAAGATTAATAATAATAATAATAATCAGTGTTTACTGGAAAAGGAGTTAGATTAGATGGTAAAACTGGAGTAGCATAACCTAGAAAATAATCAGAAGATGTTAAAATTGTTGTTGAACCTTATAATCCTAGAAAAAATAAATTAGTTAATGGTATTCGATAAACTGAAGATGTCTAACTTTTTACAGGTACTTGTACTAAAGTTGGAGCTCAAAGGAAATAACTTTGAGTTTGTAATTATTTATTTGATAAGTATAAATAATCAATTTCTTGTTATTTTGATCATAAAAATATTTCAAACATTTACTATACATTTTATCTGCATAGTAAGCATTTTAATTTTTGCAGAACTAATTCTTTACAAACTTAACAATAAATGAAATGTCCACAAGGAATAGCAACAAATTTTCGTTTTTTTGCAAAACATATTTAACATTTCTCTGTTTCACAAATTTATTCGTTTTCTTAACTTTTTTCATTAATCTCTTAACTAATCATAATCTCCTAATTAATCATAATCTCTTAATTAACCATAATCTCATCTGATAACTTGTTTTAGTTATCTAAATTTATTTGTTCTAATATATTCCCTTATAAAGTTGGAGTTTCTTACAATTAATTTTTATGATTATCTTCTACTATTTAAATTTCAGCTTAACTATTCTATAGATTTATTAATTGTGATTAATCATCATTGGTATTCTCTTTGGATTAACTTATCACACTTTTTATTTAGCTTTTTTTATCACATACTAAACTTAGGATTTTAGAAGCCTGAATAACAAATTCTTCATCATTTGATTTCAC
Source organism: Paramecium biaurelia (assembly GCA_000733385.1). Taxonomy (NCBI): domain Eukaryota; phylum Ciliophora; class Oligohymenophorea; order Peniculida; family Parameciidae; genus Paramecium; species Paramecium biaurelia. The sequence goes on from JPFL01000044.1 coordinate 292,077, forward strand.
CCTTAAAATTAGAAAATGTTCTTCAAATCTATTTAAGTTTTTTAAGTTTTTATGTATCTGCTTTTTATTTTCATAAGAAAATGGTAATGGCTAAAATCGATACAAATTGATACTCTAATTTATTGAATTATATTTCTAATGTTATCTAATAATTTGCTTTTTTCTTCATCTGTATAATTTGAAATTTTCTTTTCTTCTTCGTAATTAAACATTGCTACCTCTAGTTGAGACATCTTTTCTTTAATGCTATTCTAATCTTTTGAAGTTGTAATCTGTAATCTCATCTTCTCTAATTATATTTTTAAATTAGCAATCTTTTCATCTAATCTCAAATGATTCTCTAATTTTTCTATTAAGTTACGAACTTTTCTTTTTTATTCGATATTTTCTTATTGTTCAATTTAAATCATGTGATATTTTTTAAATTATAAATAACAAAAAATTATTATATTGTTTTTATAAAAATCAATTTAAATGTAGGTTTATAATGTTTAATTTTTTAAAATGTAAATATCTTTCAAAAAGTTAAATTATATTATAATTAATAATCAAGTGCATTTTCTTTGGAATTCTATTTTAAATAAAACAAAATGGAACTAAATAGATAAATAATGCATCATAATTATGAGTTAATAAACATATTATATTATGTATAATATTAGTAAAGCATTGAGAATGAGAAAACTATAAGATAACATTTTTAACGTAATTTTCCTAATAATTAAAATGTTAATTATCAAATAGTCATTTTTTTATAATTTGTTAATTGGTTGATAAGATATTGATTAACAATAAAAGTTTATAACTTATAACTGATAAATATTTATAATTTAGAAAGGACATTTAATCAAACTTAGAATTTTATAGTTTGATTTAATAGGAATATCATATTATTTGCAAATATAATAAAATTTTTAGAATAGAAGTTATAGAAATAAATCTAATTTTTAGCAAATATCAAAAGGTACTTTTTATGTAATTTTGCTTTCTCTTTATTTTTTATTCAATTCTATGCATATATAACTCCTCTGGTGCTTACACACTAGATTTTTCCACAAATGTTATATAAAATGAGAAATTTTACCACTTATATT